>JAKTWB010000104.1:0-90195 GCA_030560845.1 Pichia scutulata
TGTGAGTGTTGTTGCTGTTGTTGCTGTTGTTGCTGTTGTTGCTGTTGCTGTTGCTGTAGTTGCTGTTGCTGTTGTTGCTGTTGCTGTAGTTGCTGTTGCTGCTGTTGCTGTTGTTGCTGTTGTTGCTGTTGTTGCTGTTGTTGTAGTAACATTTGCTGCTTTTGTAACATAGTCTTCTGTTGAGCTTCCTGCATTCTCTGTTTTAGCTGTAATTGTTGGAGTTTCAATTGCTCTTGTTGTTGTATAAACTGCTGCTGAGCTTCATGTGAAGTAGTACCTTGTTGATTTGGCTGTTGACTCGATATCTGATTAGATTGCTGAGTAGAAGGTTGGAATGAACTGATTGAATTTAGGACTTGGTTTTGATTTTGTGATTTTCCATCTAATTGTGCTTGTTGCTGCATTTGTAATGCTCTACGTTGTGAATCTTTCATTCCTTCAGCTGATCTAGCATATTGTTCAAAGGCAAATAAGTTATTATAATAGCATTGATATAGTTCTTTAACTAAAATTGTATTTTGACTTTGATTTAAAGATTGTAAACCTAATTTACTGGCAATTAATTGAAACTTTTGTTCATGATGTGCCTTAGCAAATCCACCCAAGCAAGTAACCATATAATAAAGAATAAATAGGTTAATTTTAACATTGTTAATCATTGGATATCTTTCAAATGGTTTTTTAATGTTTTTCATATATTGATCAACTAAATCTAAGAATTTTTCTGTATTCTGATGATTCAATTGTGCACCCATTTGGGGTCTATTAGACTGCTGCTGCTGCTGCTGCTGTTGTTGTTGTTGTAAAGGTTTGCTTTGTTGCTGCTGTTGTGGAGTCTGATTTTGTTGTTGTTGGCTAAAAGTATTTGGATTTATTGAATCCATACCTTGTTGATTTGAATTCCCAAGTTGCTGTTGTTGAAAAGGCAAAGACGATGATTGGTGCTGTCTTTGTTTTTGAAGCTGTTGAAATAACTGTTGTTGCTGTTTCTGATGCATTTGAGTTGCATTACTATTATTATTGCCATTATTATTATTATTAATACTACTACTACTATTGTTATTTGAATCATTTGAATTAATGAATTGTCCTTGTTGTGGAACATTACTCTGTAATTGTGGGTTGAAATTAAAAAACTGCATGTCATCACCAGACTGGCTCCATTGTTGACCGTTGGGTATTCTGTCACCCATTTCTACAAACACTGTTGTACCTTTTTTTAAGAAGAAATAAGTTACAACAATGCTGAGCATGTCAAGTCAACAAAATGTACTGGGGAACTTCATACACAGGAAAAAGTAAAAAGTGGCGACGACCGACGCAAATTTGAAATTTGAAAATTTTTCATTCTTTCCATTCTTTTCAAAATAATTGTTAATTTGATATTCACAATATCTATCATAAATAACCATTAAATAAAGAAAAAACATCCTATTTATCCACATAATGTCTAACAAGACCATGAGACCGATTGTCCTAACAGGGCACGAACGTCCACTTACACAAGTTAAGTATAACAGAGAAGGGGATTTGATTTTTTCAGTTGCAAAAGATTATCATGTTTGTGCATGGTATTCAGCAAATGGTGAAAGATTAGGTACTTATGAGGGACATAAAGGTACTATTTGGTCTGTTGATGTTGATTCTACAACTACTTATATTGTTACAGCAAGTGCTGATTTTTCAGGTAAATTATGGAAAGCAGAAACAGGTGAATGCATTTATACTTGGAATTTTGAAGCACCAGTTAGAAGAGTTGAATTATCACCTGACAATTCTAAGATATTTTTTATAACTGATCATGTTATGGGTAAATCCGGTAATATCCAAATATTTGAAATTAAACTAAAAGATGAAAGTAATATTTTAAAACAAGATTCTAAACCAATATTAGAAATTATTAATGATGGTGATTCAACAACAAAATCAACAATTGCAACTTGGTCTTTAGGTGGTAAATATATTATTTCTGGACAACAAGATGGTAGTATTTGTAAATATGATTCGAAAACTGGAGAATTAGTGAAGTCAATCAAATGTTTTAAAGATCAAGTTACAGATCTTCAAACTTCAAAAGATAAAACTTATTTTATTGCATCATCAAAGGATCAAACTGCTAAATTAATTGATATAGAAAGTTTTAAAATATTAAAAGAGTATATTTCTGAATCTCCAATTAATGCAGCATTAATTACACCGGTAAAAGATTTTGTTATTTTAGGTGGTGGTCAAGATGCAAGAAATGTTACGACAACTGCCGGTGGTGAAGGTAAATTCGATGCTAAAATTTTCCATAAAATTTTCCAAGATGAGATTGGTAGAGTTAAAGGCCATTTTGGTCCATTAAATTGTTTATCTATTCATCCTGATGCAGCATCGTATGTTTCAGGTGGTGAAGAAGGTTTAATTAGATTACATCATTTACCAAAATCATTTTTCGAATTTCAATATGAAGTTGAAAAAACTGCTGAAGCTTTACAACATCAAAAGATTAATAATGAAAATGATACCGGTGACGAAAGTGAATAAATGAAAAGTATGAATAATTTCGAATAAATTATTCAAATATTCTTGTATAGATTAGAGATTTTCCTATATAGTTAATAAATTAGCAAAACAATAAAAATAAAAATGAAAAGAATGAGAAGAACAAGAAATAGAAGTAAAATAGATTACGATAACAAAACATGACATAAAAATTTGATTAATTAAATACATAAATAAAAAACACTGTAAATCTATAAATAAATAAAGGAAATAACTACACATACATAACCTACTTTTTTAACTTTTCAGCAGCTTCAGCAGCTTTCCTTTCATCAGCAAGTTTTTGCTTCTCTCTTAAAATATCACCATCATTTTGCTTTCTTTTTGCATAATCTCCCTTTTTTTGACTTTTCGCTTGTTCTTCCTTCTTCTTTTGGGCCTTTTGTCTTGAATTCTCTCTTTGATTACCCCTAGCCATGATGGTGATTGCGATTGTTTATAGGAAACGGTGAAAAAATGGAACAACCACACAAACGATAATGAGAAAATTTAGATCGGTGGTGAGTTTTTAGGCGCACATAGCAAATCAGTTGAGTTTGGTTGTACAAAGTATTTTTGTTAGGTTAAATACTCGGATTCTTCGGTATTCTAATCAATGATATCAGCATTTTTTATTATAACATCCCAAGGTGATGTACTTACATCTAGAATATTTCGAGAAGATGTTAAGTATAATATAAGTGAGATCTTTTATAATAAAATAATTAAAGCAAGTAACAATTCATTACTTTTGAATCCGATTTTAACTATTGGATCAACTAGTTTTATTCCATATTTAAAGAATGATTTATATTATGTGGTTATAACTAGAAATAATGTTGATATTTCAATAATTTTAGAATTTTTGAAATTTTTTGTGCATTTATTGGAATCGTTGACTAACAATAAGCAAATAAATAATTTGAATATAATGGATAATATATTATTAATTTATGAACTATTAAATAAATTGATTGATCAAGGGTATGTTAAAACGAAGAATATTTCAAAATCATTACTTATATCACCAATTACAAAACCGGAAATTTCTGATTTTGAAGATGATCATTCTGTATCCATATTAGAAAACTCTAACGAATTGAATATAATTTCCAAACCTAAGAGTATTTTAAACTCAATTGTTTTACAACAAACAGAGTATTTAAATTTTGATACGAATTTGAAAAAGTTTTATTTATTTGGTGAATTGGTTGTTAATGGACATGGTGAGAAGAATAGGATAAGTTTATCAAGTTTTAAACATATAGATGAAATAATTACATCTCCTAAATTAAGGATGGTTCAGAATCATAATGATAGTACTAATATAATGATTGAATCAGTTAAAGGAATGAAGAATTTGTTAAATTATACAAAACATTTAACGTACATGGATAAAGTTCCAATTTTGATCACTGGTAAATATTACAAAATTAACGAGATAAAAATTAGATTGAATTTAGAATTCAAATTCAATTCAGTATTTGATAAATTTATAAAAGATTTTGAAATTCAAATTCCCGTACCTGAAGTGAAAAATATTGTGATAGATACAGATGAATATAGACAGGATGATGGATATTTGATAATTAATAATAGCAAAAAGAAAACCGGAGTTTCAATAGTGTTAGATACAGATAAGAATATTAATAAATGGTTAATTAGTAGAAGCAACTCTAAAATTACGTATAAATTGGAGAATAAGGTAATAAGTGATTTCAAAGTGAATAATTTTTATACAGTTGATGAAAGTAATGATATTGATTATATTTTCAAAAGTGAATGTATAGTTGATTATGAGATGTTTATTTAATAATATGACAACGTATTAAAATTAAGTTAGAGTAGAGTATAAAATTTGAAACAGAGGTGGATATAAAAGACAACTATTGTTGTTTACATTCTGGTTTTTCCTTACCATTATTATTGTTATTATCATCATCATCGTCATCTTCATCATCATCATCGTCATCGTCATCGTCATCTTCATCATCATCATCATCAACTTCTTCGTCATCCTCCTCCTCTTCGTCATCCTCCTCTTCTTCTTCATCATCATATTCATCAGCAAATTCGGCTTCATATCTTAAAGCATCACCAGTAAACCAATCAACGGCTCTTGGAATCAATTTTTCTTTGATTAATTCACCAATGGAATAATCGTTTTGTAAACTTTCTTCTAATTCAGCATCGATTTCCTCATCATCTTCATCTTCATTATCATCAAGTTTTGGAGGGTTAAAGAAATTAAAGAAGGAATAAGTTGGAGTTGATTTTTCGATAGTTCTAATTTGTTTTGTATTTTTATTTCTTTGTTTTCTAATTTCAATATCTAAAGTAACATTGACTTTATTGTTAAACCAGTTAATTTCATCACCTTTTGCAAAATCATAAATGAATTCACCATTGTAGCCCAATTCTTTTTGGTAATAGTAAAACTTAACAATTTTATCATTTGAAAAGAAATCGTTTTTAGAAAACTCAAAAATTAGTTTGAATCCAGCATGGCCATCATTCATGTATTCCAATTTAATATTTGATAAATGTTTTAAAACGGCCAAATCACGATCAGTGATCATGTCTGCAATTGGAGGTAAGTTTTGCATGGCAGTAAGCCAAAAGAATGGGATACCTTTAGCGTCGGTGGTGTCAGAAGGTTCTTCTTCAACATTTTCTTCAACATCTTCTTCCTCCTCTTCCTCCTCGCCATCTTCATCTTCATCCATTGCATCTTTACCTAATTTGATTAAGTCATCATCAAGATGATCAACATTACCAAGGATATAGTTTTTCCTTAATTCATAAACAGTATCGAATTTTTTCAAATATTTGATTTCCAAATCCATTAAATCAGCTTGAAATTCAGCTTCATATTTAAACTGTTGAAATTGTAGACCTTTCACTGCATACACATTATTTTTAACATTTTTGCTTAATTTGGAAAAATATCCCGAATTGGTGCCTATCAAAGTACTTAATTTTTCTTCAATGGCAGATAGGAGTAATGGATTATTAGAAATCATTGATTTAAGAAGTTCGGGATTTTCAGAAATTGTTGATGGAATGGTTGGGGTGTTTTGTTTTTGGATGTATGAGCCAGCCGCTGATGATGGAGTGTTTTGGGGTGTTGGAGCGTCGTTCATGGTGTGGTGGACAGTGGGGGGTGGGGAGGGAGTGGTTGAACGTTGGTTTGTAAATTGGAAATTACTAATTTACGATTGCTACAGTTCAAAATTTAGAACATGGTGTAAATTGTGAATTGAAGATTTCTGATTTATTTATTTTTTCTTCTGGGTGGAAAAAAAAAAGGAAATGAGAAAATAAAAAAAGGAAATGAGAAAATAAAAAAAGGAAATAAGAAAATAAAAAAAATAAAAAAAATTGAAAACGCGGATTTGATTTGTCGATGATGAGAGAAGGAATTGATTGATAATTGATAATTGATATAAGTATAAAAATAGACGGTGGTGGTGATGAAGATGATGAAGATGATGATGATGACGATATAAAAGGAGAGATATATTTATAAAAGATATAAAATATCATAAAGCTAGTTAGATTATAATATAACACACTTTTTCTTCTTTGTTTCCTTTTCCTTTGTAGCTAAAGCAGCTCTAGTTGCAGCTTCGAAAACCTCTCTAACACCTTGATTGTTCTTTGCAGAACATTCCATGTAAGTTAAAGCTTTGATTTTGTCAGCAACATCTTGACCTTCCTGAGTAGTAACCGGTTGTTCACCTAACTGTTGTAATTTGTTAATGGTTGAAGGATCATTTCTTAAATCGATTTTACAACCAACTAGAATGATTGGCACACCTTGACAGAAATGTAAAACTTCGGAAATCCATTTCTCTTGAACATTATCAAGGGTATCAGGAGAATCGACAGAGAAACAAATCAAAATAACATTGGAATCAGGATAAGATAGAGGTCTTAATCTATCATAATCTTCTTGACCAGCGGTATCCCAAAGAGCCAATTCGACTCTTCTACCGTCGACTTCGACATCAGCAACATAATTTTCAAAGACTGTAGGAACGTAAAGTTCAGGGAATGCACCTTTTGAGAATACTATAAGGAGACAAGTTTTACCACAAGCACCGTCACCGACAATGACGAGTTTTTTTCTAATGTCAGCTATCATAAGGGGGAGGGGTGGAGGATGTGTGTGTGTGTATGTGTGTGTGTGTGTGTGTGTGTGGGTGTAAGAGGGGGTGTAAGGTAGGGAAAGTTAGGGAAAGTTAGGGATGGATACAGAGTATAGAAAACAAATACAAAAATACACACACAACAACAGAAATGGCAACAGAAATCGCTGTTTTTCTACTGTTGTGTGTTTTGATGTGGTTTTGCCCTCATGAGATGCGCAAAGGCGTCCGCAGTGTGAATCCCACACTCGGTTTTCGCCCGTCCCGCCCATCGGCCGGCTCTTTCGTCGGTCTCGCCCTCGGGCACGGGCTGGGTGGAGTGCCAGTCGCCCACGGACCGGTAGCCCAGCGCCAGGAGCTCGTTGGTGGGCACGTCGTGCTCGGCGAGGTAGGCGTGCACCTGGGCGAACGTCCAGCGGGCAAGCGGGTTGATCTTGACGACGCCCAGCGTGGGGTCCAGCTCCACCACGGCCAGCTGGGCCCGGTGGGCGCCCTGCGAGGACCGGCGCCCCGTGAAGACGGCGCGGATGGAAAGGTCGGCGTAGGCCCTGGCCAGCGGCTCCACCTTGGCGGCGTAGTCGTAGGCCGGCTCGTCCGTCTCCCACAGATTGTCGCCGTGGCGGGCGGCGAAGTCGGCGTCGGTGTCGCAGTGGGCCGGCTTGTAGACGTGGAGGGTGGAGTGGTACTTGTTCTTGATCTTGTCCACTAGGTCCAGGGTCTGGGGGAAGTGGTAGAGCGTGTCCACAAAGACCAGTTCCGGCGGCGACGTGGTCTTGCTGGCCATGTCCAGGATACAGAGACCGGACAGACCAAAGGCGGTGGTTTGGTAGAGACCTGGGAAGGTGAGAATGGCCCACTGGATGATTTGCTGTGGCGACAGCGTGGCCAGGGTGGCGTTCCAATGGGCGAGGAGAGCTGGATCTATATCAAGCATGGTGGAGTGGAGTGGAGGGGGAGTAGAAGTGGATGTAGTAGATGTAGTAGATCTAGAGTAGATGTAGTAGATCACCGTTGGATGGAAGACCCAGTGAAATTTTCCTTTTTCTTTTTCCTTTTCTTTTTCCTTTGCTGAGTAATTGCGTTGCTCTTTCGCAACGCACTTGCAATACCCTCTGAACTCCACTTGTCCCACACTTCGTGCTTGGTCTACCAAGTATACAACCAGCAATCTTTCTCCAGCAATCTCTCTCCAGTAATCTCTCTCCAGTAATCTCTCTCCAGTAATCTCTCTCCAGTAATCTCTCTCCAGTAATCTCTCTCCAGCAATCTCTCTCCAGCAATTAGAACTGTAGTCACTGCCCCCGGAGTTAAACCCCCTCCCCCCCTCTCCCCACTCTCTACGCCCGCTGTCCTCTCTAAAACCCCTTCCCTTCTCGCCACCCTCACTACAACTACGTATCTTCAAAGTATCAACTTTCCACGTCTACAAACTACACCCAACTACCCATCTATCCATCTCTCTTCTTCACCCATCCCCACTATGTCCACAGAACAAGGTAACACCTCACAACCCCTTCTCTCCCTCCAAGACCAACTCGCCGCCCTCATCGAGACCTTCATCCATCTAGGCGTCCAGGTCCACGACGCCCAGGGAACGCCCGAATCCCAACTGGGCCTCATCCATCACATCAACCGTACCCTTGACGAACTCCACCAAGTCGCTCAAACCCACTCCGACGCCATTGTCCCCGTCGATGTGGTCTCCTACATCGACGATGGACGTAACCCGGATGTCTACACCAGAGAGTTTGTCGAGGTGGTTCGTAAACTGTCCCAACACGGGGCAGGAAAAGTGGCAGCTCTTCAACACTTTGAAACGGTTTTAAGAAAGGCTATCGTACAGGAATGGGGGGAAAATCCATAGCTGTTTCTAAGCCAGCATTGCATTATTAGAACTATGCATTCGATATTAGCTGCATGACGCATTTACCTGCCACTTTAGGAAACTTTGTTCCCGTTGTTTTATCCCCTTATCTTTGAAACTCAAAATGTGTTCCCTTGGTTTCTTCCATCATTCCCACTATTTAAACCCCACTAAAACCCTTAATTATGTGTCTACTACTTATCTCATATACCCTGTCATCTATCATCCACCAAGCTTCTTCTCCTTCTCCATGGGTTACGCTAATTCCGGACTTGGTTCCGCTCTTCTCATCCACCAACGTGATGACCTCCCAATGTCTCAAGACACTTCCACCTTTTCTGCTTCCGATATGGGCTACGTTATGTTCTGTACCGTCGGTGTCATGATCTTAACACCGGCAATTGGTATGTTCTATGGTGGTACACTCAAACGTAAAAATATCATTCAAATCTTATTCCAATCTTACATGGTAACCGCCTTAATAACCATTCACTGGTTTTTATTCGGTTATTCATTAGCCGTATCCCCTTCAGCGTCAAAAGTCATGGGTAATTTTTCTTGGGGTGCTTTGCAAAATATCGGTGTTGGACCCTTTTTAGAAGGTGGTACCATTCCTTCAATTATCTATTTCACATTCTCCGCATTTTTCCCCATTGCAACTGTACAAATTTTTGTCGGTTCAATTGCTGAAAGATCAAGATTATTCCCTTCCTTAATAGTTGGATTTGTTTGGTGTACCGTTGTTTATTGTCCATTAGCTTATTCAACTTGGTCTGGTAATGGTTTCCTTTATAATTTAGGTGCTTTGGATTTTGCCGGTGGTGGACCGGTTCATATCGCTGCCGGTGTTGCTTCACTTGCTTATTCTTTATTCATTGGTAAAAGGAAAGATTGGATAGATCCTAAGACTAAGCAAGAATATCAACCTCAAAATACCATCATCACCTTTATTGGTGTTTCAATCATTTGGTTTTCTTGGTTATGTTTTAATTCTGGTACTTTATTAAGTGTATCTGTCAGAACCGGTTATATCATGGCAAATACCCAATTAGCTGCATCGGCTGCAATGTTAGCATTTGTAGCTGTCGATTACGCATTTACTAAGAAATTCTCATTAATTGCAGCTTGCGAAGGTGCAGTCGTTGGTTTAGTTAATATTACCCCTTCATGTGGGTTTTATACTCCATATTGGGCAGTTATAACTTCTATGTTTGTTGGTGCTTGTTGCAGATTATGTTATAGATTTAATGAACTAACAGGTATTGACGATACAACGAGATCTTGGGTTGTTCATGGTATCGGTGGTATACTTGGTTCCATTTGTCTTGGTGTTTTCGCTTCTCCTGTAATTGCTGCAACGGATGGCGTAACTGAAATCGACGGTGGTTGGATTTATCATCATTGGAAACAAATGGGCTATCAATTTGCTGGTTGGATCACTTGTTCAGTTTGGTCCTTTGGTGCTTCCGATCTCATTTGTTTCATAGTTGATAAAATCCCAGGTTGTCAAATTAAAGCTGATGAACACTTAGAAACTGTTGGTGCTGATTTCTTTGAAATGGCTGAAGTTGATGGTAGTTACGTTGATGACATGTATCCACAATTCCACCTAACTGCAATTCAAAAAAAATTACATCTTCACAGTGAAGAAAATGATGGCGGTAATAATTTCGAATTGGATAATATCGATGTTATCGATGGTGTTACTACAGGTAGTGGTGGTAGTGAATCCAATGTTAAACACAATCATCAAGTTAGAGTTATGGAAGTTTGATTTTTGGGCTAGTTACTAATGTTTACTTACTCTTGTTTACTCTTTCATCTCTTTCTTTAATTTACTTATTTATTTATCTTTTTAGCTTGTTATAATGTATGACCGATCATCAACAATAACATAACACGCCTTCGCATTTTGCAGATGATAAAATAAAACACCCGTACACCCGACTTATCTCCTTCTCTTTTTCTTTTTTTTTCAACTTTCAACTTTCAACTTTCAATTTTCAATTTTCAATTCTCCAATTTTCCACTTTCTTCACTTTGAGATGGAACATCTCCATCAAATAAACCTTTGATTCACCAGAAGACACCCAGAAAACAACCATGCTTTCTAGATCCACCGTATCTACATTCAGATCGAGTTTTCGAGTTGTTAGAATCCCAAAGGTCTTATCCCTCAGATTCAACTCAACTGAATCGGAACCTAAAAATAAACCCTCAAATGGTAACAATAATAAGAAACCGTTTTATAGCACATATACGGAATTTTTGAAAACTTCAAAATTAAATGAACATGGTGAATTTATAAAGGAATTATCAAGTGAAAAGGATTTCCAAAATTCAGAACTGTCCAAATTTATTGAACTTGAAACTTCAAAGAAGGATAAGTTGATTATCGAAAAACTGAAGTATTTATCAATTGAAAACAACATTCCATTTGAAGAATTGAAAAAAACTTTTGATTTAAAAGTTAAAACTATCAAGGCGAAAAACAGTTCAAGTGTCGAATCCGTTATTTCAAAAATCAACGAGTTTACGAATAACTTAGCATCGTTAAATAACGATAAAAATTCACTAATCTCCACGTTATTAGATAATTTATTCCCATTTCAAGATAACTTAAACGAATCTCCAGTTTATAATTACATTTTCCAACTAGATCCAAAATTCGCTCAATCTCTAAGCAATGTTATCAAAATCAGTCCAACTCAAGAATCGGTTAATCAACTGTCAAATGATTTTAACAATGGTGCTGTTTCAACACTCTCCGATGTTCAATATAATGAATTAGTATCATTGATGAATGGTGAACAACCGAAAAATCTAACTCAAAATCAAGAACAGGAACAACAGCTTGTTGATGATGATGAACAAATTGATGGCGAAACTGTTGTTGAAACCATCTTCACCAATTTAAATAGTTATGAAGATATAAAGAAAGCTCCATTACTATTATTAATCAAAGAAATCGATCCAGAATTTGCTGATTTGTTAGAATCTTATTCAACCGTTGATTCTAACAATAATGAATTACTAAATGAAAAATATGATGAAATTTTGAAATATTGTTCCAATAAGGAAAGTTTAATCTTTAAATCATTTGAGGACATAAATTCTGAAAACTTTAATAAATTGAAAACTATTTTAGAACAACCATTACCAATTGATTTATCTGAATTATATGAAGTTTTCGAACTTTATCCAGATTATTTTGAAAGTGATTTATTCAACACATTAAAGGAAATTGACCCAAAATTTGCGGATTTATTGGTACAATTAGAAACTTTACCTGAAGGCGATGAATTGAATTTGAAAAATAATGAAATTGATGAATATTTATCAAATGAATCAACTCCAATTTATAAAGCAATGAATGATATTTCATCTGAAAACTATAATAAATTAAGGGAAAATTTAAATAATGAATGGATTAAAATGGAATCTACTTTAACAACTGATAAATTAATTAATTACTCAATATCCAATGGTTTAGAAAGTGATGGTTTTAAATTAATTGAAAAAATTGATTCAAAATTTGCAAGTTTAATCAATCAATTATATAATGAAAAAAATGAAGAAAATGCAATTAATGTTTACAATGATTTAGAAAATTATTTAAATAATGAAGAAAATTATATTGTTGATGTTTTAAATGATAAATCTTCATTAAATTATAAACTATTAGAAGATATTATTTTTAAAAAGGAACAAGATGTGTTAGAAGAGGAAGAACAAGGTACTATAGAAGCAACAATTGAAAATTCTGAATCTAATGTATCAACCGATGTTAAACAAATGAATGACTCTTATGATTTAGCAATCGATATTCTTAATGAAATTGAAGAAGAATTAAAGGATAATACTTTCATCCCAGTTTCTCGTAAAGTCTCACAAAAACTGGATACGTTATTAGGATTTCAACCAACCGTTGAACAAGTTAATACTGCAACTTCTTTAAAGGGTAAAGAATTACCAAAACAAAATGATGAAGTTTTAGAATTAGCTGTTAACATCATTATGAAAGATGGTAAAAAGGAAAATGCCAGAAAACATCTAAATAGAGCACTTTATTTATTATTCCTTGAAACAAGATCAAATCCAGTTGAAAAATTAAAGGAAGCTTTAGATATAGTTGCACCAATTGTTGTTACTAAAACAGTTAAAACAGGTTTTGCTAAAAATTTCACTGTTCCTGTACCTTTAACTCAAAGACAAAGAAATAGAATGGCTTTGTTATGGATACTAAAATCCTGTGATTCAAAAGCTTCGAATGATTTCCCGGTTAGATTATGTGATGAAATCTTACATGTTCTAGGTGGTAAATCTTCATTAATGGAAAAGAGAGTATTAAGTCATAAAATGGCCATCGCTAATAGATCTTATCTTACTATTTAATCTTATGATGTTTACTTTATAAAAATCTTTCTTTTTCTTCTGTATATATAAAATTTTAAAATTATAAATCATATAAATCACTTGTTGATCATCAGGATATGCGATGTCTTTTTAAGAAATCTCAAATATTTTTTTATTTTTTTCCCACAACTTTAAATGGAGTTGGCTCATGCCGCAATCATTTATTTTTTTCTAACATAACAAAACATTGTCTTCATAACTCTCTTTATTCTTTAACATCATGTCTACCGAAGAAGGAATAGAATTGGTGAGCTCAAATAATCAAAAAGATACAATTCTTGGTCCTATTCAATATGAAATTAAAGATGAACCATCATTTCAAGAAACCAGAGCTTTATTTATTGGTAATTTAAAACCTGATCATGATATTAATACATTTAAACAAATCTTATTGACTGAAATAGAGAATGAAAACTGTTCTATTGAAAGAGCATGGTTAAACAGTTCACAATCTCATTGTTTCCTTTTAGCAAGTGGTGTGCCTGGTGCAAAAGCAATTAGATTACGATTGAATGGTCAAAAATTCCCAAACGAAAACAAAGAAGATGAAATAGAAACCAATGAAACTGATACTGAAGATAAACTGTATGTGGATTATATACCAGTTAGAGCAGTCTTAACATGGATTGAACAGGAAAAGGAGGCTCCAATTGATGCAATTTGGAAAATTGTATATGAAGATAAACCCAGCATTGAAAATGTCGGTACAACATTCAAAAGTGTTTCTCATATAATGACTAATTATAATAATAGAGGCACTGGTTACATTAAAGTTAAGAAAAATAATCGAAGTTATAGAAAGGAAGAGTTTATAAGTTCAAGACAATCAAAGAGACATGATTCAAGAATCAGAGACAGTCGAAATATCAGTTTTAGAAATTCCAAATATGTTGCCAACAATAACAATGATCATTCTCATTATCATAACCGTCGTCGTGGGAACCAAGGGAATCGTCACGGTACTAATTATAGATCGTCATATCATCCATCAAGAAGAAGTAGTAATTATGGTAAATCGGATACTTATGTACCAAGCTATTAAATACTATATACTATGTTATATTATATACTTAATTATTTCCTATATGCTTACATCACTTACTGTTCCCTTTTTGGAGCATGCCAAAGTTTTTCAATTAAATCGCATAATCCATTGTATTCAGTTTCTATTACATATAGACCATATAATGAAACCATAGTACCAATATTTAAAAGAAACATTGCAAACTTATGCCAAATTCCAAATCTTCTGAATGGAACATAATCAATTATACAACTTTGAAATCCATATCTTGAATGTAATAAAATCAAACTACCTAATGTTGCATCAATCATTGGATAATCAACACCTGCAATCAATGGAAATACCATCAATGGAGCCATACCTAAAATAACCAATCTTTCATACATCCAATGAAATGATCCCTTTGAAATATCTGGTGGTGGTGGAGCATATGCGTCATTAACTGAATCTGTGACATTACCTGGTGCTTCGGGGGTTAATTTGAAATCGGGTAATTTTGGGAAACGTGGTTTGAATGATAAGTTTCTTGTAATTGGTCTGTATTGTGATGGCGTTATAATTGATGGTCTTAATAATTTAGTTAACATGGTTGTTATTAGAATTGGTTTTGATGGAAACAGGGAGGTGTTAGAACTTAGTTTTACCAAAAAAAAAATAATCAAGTTGAAAAATTAAAAATTCATGTTCAAATTGGTATCCACGTCCCTCGATTCGCTCATCTTTCAAAAAATTACAAGTTAGAGTATTAAAGTATTTTTGATTAAAAATAGTAAATGCTACATACTTGGAAAATACAATCCCAAACTCTCCAAATTTTAACTCCATCTAATAGGTGCAACTTCATTATCATCAGAAAATGGATCATAATCACTTCTAGCACTTCTTGCATGAAGAGTTGGAGTTGGAGTTGACGCTGCACTAGCCGTTGGACTTCTAAGAAAGCTAATTTTCGGTGGAACTGGAGGTGGTGCCTTTTTGTTCTTAATAGACGATGCAATTGTTGAGTTTGATGTATTTGTCCTTGAAGATCTCGAAATTCTACTTGGTGGTTCATCATCTTCGTCTTCAGAATACGATGAATATCTTGATGATGTTCCAACATTAGGGTTTGGAATTATTGACTCATGATCAGATTCATAGTCTGCTAATGAATCATAATCAGAATCCGTTTTATCATCATTATCATTACTAATCTTTGTTCCTACAGGAACACTTCTCATTTCATATTTTTTTAAAGCATCAACCAATTCATCATTTGATTTTAATAAAGGACCTAATAGTTCTTCTTTTTGAACTAGTTGTAGATATCTTAAAACTTTCCTTCTAATTGATCTACATTGATCAAATGCATCATTTGCCTTAATTGAATGAATTGATAATTCATTTTTTTCAAGCGAATTCAAAGTATTCGTTAAATTAGTTGACATTATATTAGCTTGTGCAATTAGTTGTAAAATCTTTGATGCTTCCTTTTCATAATTAATTCTTGGAATTTTGAATTTTTTATCTAATTCTGCGTTTGTTTTAGGTCTGTCAACTTCAATATCATCATATGAGGAAAATGGAGTATCCATATCAGCTTCATCATTCATGAAATCAGGAACTTGATTTGAAGAGCTATGTTTTGACTTTTTTTGCTTCTTATTCAATTTTCTACCCTTTTCACAACGTTTGAATAATAAATTAAAATTTTCTAAATATGGGTGATTTTCAAATTCGTCGTACCAACCACTCATAATCTTGAATGTAAAATCAGACAATTTTTCAAAAGTCTGTTCGGACAAATGTGTGTTTGGATTTGATAAAGTTGCTTTAAAATCACCAACTAAATAAAACTGTAATCTATCTAATAATTTATCATCATTATATAACGGTTGCATAAATTTATAATTTGCACCATTGAAAACTAATAAGTCTAATATTTTTAATGAATTAAATCGTTCTTTGGTTGCACCATACTTCATTTTTTTTCTCAATGCTCTTGCAGCTTCAGTAGCACCAGGTTCAACATAATCAGTTTGTTCCTTGATTGCATCTAAAAGTGAATCCAATTGTGAGTTAATATAATAAGAATCATCTAGATCTAATTCATTTTCGTCACAACAATCATTAATTATTGAAGTGACAGCTGTTGATTGATGACTTTTAAGGAATCCCATTTATGTCGTTATAGATAAGAATGAGGGAGTTGATAAAAAAAAAGTGAAAGAATAAAGGAACAATCAGCTAACTGCAATGGCTAAACGTAGATGTTAGACAATTATTCAAATAGGAGGATAATGCGTCGTTGAAACCTCAGGAAGAGAACGTATAGACCTTGGTGATTCCAAAAACAAGATAAATCGTATGTGGCTTTTATTATCTTTGAATTGCTTTTTGTTCTGATTACACTTTTGATTTTTGATTTTTGATTTTCGATTTTTGATTGTGCGTGGGGATCGAAACTGAGTTTGAAGCCTTTTGTACCAGCACGACTGCCATTTTTTCTTTTTTTGCACAAACGTAACTTCAAGGGCACAAAAGATCAACATTTATAGCATTATTACAACCTCCCAATGTTGGGGATTTCAATGGTACTTCTAGCAATAAAAAATGTAAAATCAGGAAAAAAATTGGACGCTCGAAACTCACGTAATTCTAAATAATCATTAAGGTCTTTAGCTCAAATGTTTAAATAGTAAACAGTAAACAGTAAATTGCAAATCATACATTTCATATATGGTTGTATTTAGCATATCATTTAATTTGTATAGTTGCTGCATATCTTGCTTTTATTGCTGAATCAGCTTGTACGTTAGAATAAATGTTAAGTATACGTATTTGTCTGAGTCTTATTTATCTTACTAGCTATTTAAGTTAATTCAATTTAATTCTACACAGAAGTTACACAGCTGAAAATATTCCTGAGGATTACTTCATTAAATATTCAGTTAACCTTTCTAAATAGTTTCTAAACTCTAATATCGTAAGTTGGTTGATGTTTCGAACGGATGACAATGCTTCCAAAACAGTCCTTTCTGAAGTAGCCTTTTGTCTTACCAAATGGTGTAATACATAGCCTTTTTCTTCTTGTGTTTTCCCTTTTGGATTTTAGTGCCATTCATACAAACAAACAAACAAACAAACAAACAAACAAACAAACAAACAAACAAACAAACAAACAAACAAACAAAAAGGGTAATCAAAAAAGATCTTCATGGACTGCAAAAAAATGATCTAAAAGTAGAGATCCTATGTTGACTCATTTCCCGTTTTGAGAAGAACAAAAGTTTGGATCATCAGATTCCACCGGACTTTAAACTACAACGACTTCAGGATGCTTCACAAAGTTACAACATCTACAGTATCAACAGCAATCCTTTCAAAAGGTAAGAAGAAAGAACCAAACTAAATTGATTACGAAAATAATATTAATCAGATTGAGTGATAAGGAAATAATATGTAAAACTGAAATTTTAATAGTATTTCATTAAGGTTTGTGTTGATTCAATAGTCCAGTTTGTATTGAATATTAAAGTATAAAACAAGAATAGGTGCGTCAATTATTTTGAAGCTCCCAATACAGAAAAAAAATACGGTGTAAAGAATAACTATAACTTTAACGTCTGAGCACTACAAATGCCCAGAAAGGAAGATTATTTGAATTGATAGGATAGTACATGATAAATGATAAATCATAAATGTTAAGGCACGCACCAGCGATTACAGTCGACCCGCAGCCAGTTTGCTAACCTGAACTGCTGCTGTGGAAAAAAACTCAAAAACTCATTTCCCATTTCCCATTTCCCAATTCTACTCGACAAAAGTTTTCTACTTTTTTTTTCAACACTTCTTCTTTCCTTTTCTTTTCTCTTTTTTCTTTCCAACAACTAACTATACATACACACAATGGTACGTTTCCCACCTTTACTTACATTCGGCTAAAGGATCTAAAGATTTGTCTGTTTTCGATCGATCAATGTCTATTCTCATGTCATCCATGTTTTGCCATGTTTGTTTTACTTCCTGTGGATTTGTTCTCTTATAGTATAAGAAGATTTATTATCAGGACATGTATTCTCACATGTATTTCATGTATTTAATTGAAGAATTTTATTGTGTCTTTCTCAACACATTAACAACTTTAGTTTCCTCTAATTTTGCACCTTTTTTGTCTTGTTATTAGATGCATATAATTGTCTTTTTTCATTTATATACACGAAATACATGTACATGTCTTGCTTCTTTTTCTTTTCTGCTATTTGGCTAAGAAATAAAATATCTATTAATTTATCTATTTTATTTCTTTAGAGGATTAAGATCTCATAAAACAGTTTAAAACTTAACTTGATGACCCTATTTTAATTTCTTATTAAAATGAGTACTTTAGACTAACGTCTTTTGTATGTTGACTTGATGATTAGGAAATGTGAATACAAATTTTATTGTTGTTATTCATTTTTTCCATTTTTTAGAGTTTAAGTTTACTAACATGAATGTTTTATTTTTCTCCCTCAATGATTTTTAATAGCCAGCAAAGAAAGTTGCACCAGCTCCTTTAGCCACCAAGAATTCAAAAAAAGTTTCAGCAAAGAATCCTTTATTTGAATCAACTCCAAAAAATTTTAGTTTAGGTCAAGCAATTCAACCAAAGAAGAATTTATCAAGATTCGTTAAATGGCCTGAATACGTTAGATTACAAAGACAAAAGAAAATTTTATCTTTAAGATTAAAGGTTCCTCCAGCTATTGCACAATTCTCTAATGTCTTAGATAAGAACACTGCAGCTGAAACCTTCAAATTATTAAATAAATACAGACCAGAAACCACTGCTGAAAAGAAGGAAAGATTAACCAAAGAAGCAGCTGCAATTGCAGAAGGTAAGAACAAGGAAGATGTTTCTGAAAAGCCTTATGTTGTTAAATACGGTTTAAACCATGTTGTTGGTTTAATTGAAAACAAGAAAGCAAAATTAGTTTTGATTGCTAATGATGTTGATCCAATTGAATTAGTTGTTTTCTTACCAGCTTTATGTCATAAGATGGGTGTTCCATATGCCATCGTTAAGGGTAAGGCTAGATTGGGTACCTTAGTTCATCAAAAAACTGCAGCAGTTGCAGCTTTAGTTGATGTCAAGGCAGAAGATGAAGCTTCATTAGCTAAATTAGTTTCTACCATTAATGCTAACTACTCTGAGAAATACGAAGATTCCAAAAGACATTGGGGTGGTGGTATTATGGGTGCAAAGGCACAAGTTAAGATTACAAAGAAGGCAAAGGCAGATGCTCAAGCAGCTGCTTCTGCAGCTAAATAAGTTTTATAGACTTTATACAATTAATCATATATCCTGCTTTATTTAAATTTATATTTTAATGTTCTTCCATATTGATGTTCTAAGTAAATTACCAAATTGGGTATAATATGAAGCATTGTGAAGGGTCAAATTCATGTTGTATTAATTTGTGACTGCAAAAAACAAACACCCGCGCACCGCACCACCTAATTATTGACTTTTTTGTGTGAGGTGTGTGGGTGCCATAATTAAGAAATCTGCGCGATGGAGAATGCGTGGTGGCGTCTCAGTGAGGAAATTTGCAATTTGGAATTTCCAACATACTAAAAATTTGGAATTGATTAAACGTACAATAGTTCATCTTGTTCTCTTTTAGAAGCAACCGGATTTTTAATACACGTATGTACCCATAATTGTGCTATACAAATGTTAAATATGAAAAGAGAATGGTGTTGATTATTCATTCAAAGCAATATCTGAGTTATTAGTATTGATTTCAAGATTATGAAAACAATTAAATTAAGAAATTAATCCACCATATTGAAACTATCTTCTGTTTATACTGAATTACAATTTGAGTAAACAGTTATGTTTTGAAAATACGCATACATTAGTTATGCATCATTTAGAGATTGAAATTTCCCAGCCAGTACTAGTTTATTACAGTATTAGAATACCATTTAGATCCAACGATTTGATTATTTTCATTTACAAAACATTAAGCAATCACTCAAACCATTTTATTTTAACATATCAACTCAAATTCATTTTATTTGAAATATAATACTAACACTAAACATTTTATTATATATTTATTTTTCACAGAATGTCTAAGTCAAAGAACCATACCGCACATAACCAAACCAAGAAGGCTCACAAGAACGGTATTAAGAAGCCAAAGACCCACAGATACCCATCATTAAAGGGTGTTGATGCTAAGTTCAAGAGAAACCACAGATGGGCTTTACATGGTACTGCAAAGGCTTTAGCTGAAAAGAAGGCTGCTGCTGCAAATTAAATAATTAGTGTATAGTTATATTTACTAATTTCTTATATGTGTATTTACTGGTCTAATAAATCTTAAAACCTAATTCAATAATTGTAGTTATTAAGTAATAAAAGTTTTGCAAGATATTTTATTTTTTCATTAACATGATTTTACGGTTAAGTTCTCAATAAGGCTGTTTCCTAAATGGGAAACTTTTAAGTTGCCTTATTGTATGTGTGCCCTTTTAGGAACCATTTGCCCTTGTACTTCAGGTTTCTACCTTATTCTTTCTTTGTTTTTGTTCTTGCATCTTTTTAAACGTCAAAAAATGTCTGGTAACCAAACTGAAATCTCTGAAATTGTTCCAACTCATGCAGTTGTTGAAAAAGTAACCGAAGAATTGGAAATGATGGTAAGTACTGAAACCTTTTTTTTGTAATCTAAACTTATTGTAAATTTATTTAATACTAACTATTATTTGCGCAGACAGTCAAAGATGAACCTGCTGTTCAAATCAAAGAAGAAGTAGCAACTGCAGTCATTCCTATTGTTGAAACCAGTGAAATTCAACGGGATGATACTGAAAAAGACGTTGAGCCACCAGTTGCTAAAACGAATGTCATCCCTGAAACCGAAAAGAAAGATGAAACCAACAAAAAGAAGAAGCATCATAAGAAGAAATTTCACAAGAAAAATAACAAAGCTAAGAGAATTAATTCCTTAGCTTCAACTACATCTACAGATACTGTCATTAAAGCAAACATGAAAAATAAAGTTGCTGATAAAGAAATTGAAAAAACAAACATTCCAGAAGGTACAACTGAGGCTATTGAAAATCCTGAAACTATAACTGATGTGCCAGCACCAGCAAATCAAACAATTAATAAAAATAGAAAGAAGTTTTTCAAAAGAAACCCATATTATGGTTTAAATGGTAGAGTTATTGATGGTATTATGTATCCAGATAATGTTCCAATTATGATTCAAAGAAGCGTAAGTGGCCCAGCTCCAAAATATATGCAAAAAAATAAAGGTTTTATTCCAGTTAATCCAAGCTTTGTCCCAATTGCTTATGATACTCCATTGTCCGTTAGACCTAATCATTCATTTAGAAATAACACGAATTACAACGTTCCCTTGAACAACATGGGTTATTATAAACCAAGCTCAAAATATTATAAACCTCATGGAGAATTATCACAAATTAATCCAAATGATTATTATTATGGTCCAAATCCATTTCCAAGAACTGCGTATCGTAAAAAACATAATCAAAATACTGAAAAAGTCACCGAAGAAATTAAGAAGGATGCAACTGAAAGAAATGAAACTGAAAATGAAAACAAAACTGAAAATGCAGTTGAAGAAATTACAAATAATGAAAACAATGTAAGTTCAACATCGGTTAATACAATTGTTGCTTAATGAATTCGAGTTTATGCAGTTTTTTGTCTCTAAAAGGATTGGTTTAATTTATTTAGAAGTTTGCTAGTATATTATTTCTACTTTTTTGTTTAATTGCTTATTTTATAAAAAAAAGTTTAAACCTTATTAGCAGTTTAACGAAATTAATTTTATAATATAATTTATTTGTTTTTGATTCATTGAAGATATTTAAGAAAAGAAGAAAGAGCAAAGTAAGTTAACACTATACAAGTTATCTAAATTTAATCATCGTTCTTATCCTTAGAACCTCTAATTAAACCAGTTCTTCTTGCAGCAATTAAACCAGCCTTTTGACCAGAAACTGCACCTCTAGAAATAGTAGAAGCCTTACCAATATGTTGATGGTTACCACCACCATGAGGGTGATCAACTGGGTTCATAGCAACACCTCTAGTCTTTGGCCATGAGTTTCTCTTAACTTTAAATTTGTGGAATGCTCTACCAGCCTTTAATAATGGTTTATCAATTCTACCACCACCAGCAACAACACCGATAACACCTCTTGCATCAGAAGAGATAATCTTCTTTGCACCAGAAGGTAACTTAACTCTGGTTTTGTTGTCATCTGGGTTGTGTCCAATAATGATAACATAGTTACCAGAGGTTCTACCTAAAGCACCTCTGTCACCAACCTTTTCTTCAACGTTGGAAACAATGGTACCTTCTGGTAAAGAACCTAAAGGTAAAACATTACCAATGTTAAGAGAAGCACTCTTACCACAGTAAATGAATTGACCAGTGTAAACACCTTCGTTAGCAACGAAAGTTTCTTCTCTTAACTTATATCTGTAAGGATCTCTGAATGAAACTTTAGCTAATGGAGCACCTCTTCCTGGATCGTGAATGATTTGCTTGACAACACCTCTAATGTAACCGTGTCTTTCAGCATAATCTAAAGTTCTTAACTTTGCTGCACCCTTTCTTAATCTGGTGTGAGCAGTGAAGATAGAACCTGCACCCTTTCTTTGGTTTCTGATAACTCTACCTATGAAAAAAAAAAGAATAAAAATTGAAAATAAAATTAATGTTAGTATACTTTCTCTTTCTTAAAAATAATCAGTGGGGAAACATGACAAAAACGTTAAAATCTGTAAATAATCCAATAACTTTTCAATTTCATATATTTTCACTAAAAGTTTTCTTCATTTAAAAGCATGTTGAAAGTCATTGACAGTTTTTACACTTTTTGAGTAATCTAAATATTCCAAACATATATTAATAAACATATCATCATGACTTTAATAAGCAGTACTGTCATAGAAACTCTCTAGCAGTGTAACAATAATTTAAAAATTTTAATAATGTAACAGAATTTCTTTCTTTATTAAACATTTAATATTTTGTTTCTATTATGTGTATTGGAAAATTGGACATATCTATAGTTGCGTCCCGTGGTATTTAAGATGTATACATACCCATTGTTAAGGTTGTTTTGGTTGTACAAAAGTCTTATAAAAGTCTCTAAAATATCCTTAAAAGGAAAACTACTGAATTTCATTATTTTGCATGTTGGAAAAATTGTATAGTGTGAATAATTTGTGAGTGGAAAAAAAAGCGAGTGCGTCAATTGGTTAAAAAAAGGGTTTTGAGCGCCTGCACGTGCAGAGAACAAGGGGTTTATTTTTTGTTTTCTGGTTTTGTATTTTCTTTTTTTTTTGTATTTTATTACTGATTGTTGCTTAATTTCCTGTTTAGGGAATGAAAATGATAAGGATAATAGGACAACGGACATTAATCTCAAATGATTTTTTTTTTGTTGTACTTGAATTGTTCAAAGTAACTAATAATGAAGCTAAGTTCATTGAATGGTATAATTGTATTTATTACAATTTTATCATCTTCTGCAATTGCATCACCTGTTAATGGATTTGATGAACAGATTAAATTAACAAGCAATGATGAACTAATTAATTACAAACAACCAGATCATTCGTTAAATGAATTATGGGGTGAAGAATGGCCATTTAATGGTATTTCAACATTTGCACATTTAAATTATTCAAAATGTTTACTTTCACCAGATGTTAATTTTGATATTGGTATAATTGGAGTTCCGTTTGATACTGCAACAACTTATAGAAGCGGTGCAAGATTTGGACCAAGATCAATTAGAACTGCATCACAAAGACAAACTTCATTAAGGGGGTTTAATACAAGAGCTGGTATAAATCCATATCAAAATTGGGCATCATTTTTAGATTGTGGAGATATCCCAATTACACCAATGGATAACTCAATTGCATTAAAACAAATGACAATGGCATTTGATGAATTATTATTACATAGATTTTCAACATCTGATTTGAAACATCCACCAAGATTAGTTGCACTGGGAGGTGATCATTCAATTACATTACCACATTTAAGAGCATTAAAAAAGTTATATGGTAAAATTGCAGTTATTCATTTTGATGCTCATTTAGATACTTGGTCTCCCAAAGGTTATCCAAGTTATTGGTCATCTAATCAAAGTGATTTTACTCATGGATCAATGTTATGGATGGCTAGAAATGAAGACTTAATTAGTGATGATTCAAATGTTCATGTTGGCATTAGAACAAGGATTTCAGGTACTGATTGGAAAGATTTTAATGATGATGATAACCAAGGTTGGATTAGATATTCTGCAGATGATGTTTGGATGGATGGACGTCAAGGTCTGGATAGCATGATTAGTAGTATTAAAAATAGAATTGGTGACATGCCAACATTTATTAGTTTGGATGTCGATTGTATGGATCCAGGTTTTACTCCAGGTACAGGTACCATTGAACCAGGCGGAATGTTACCAAGAGAAGTTATTTATTTATTAAGAAGATTGAATTTGAATTTGGTTGGTGCTGATGTTGTTGAAGTTGCACCAAGTTATGATCATGCTGAAGTTACTAGTACAAATGCAGCTCAAGTTGTTTTTGAATTAATCACAACAATGGTTCAAAAGGGTAAACCATTGCCAATAATCCCAAAACTACCATGATGATGAAATTAGACAAGAAGGTTATTTTTAAATTTCTTTTTTAAAACATTATATAATTAGGAGTATAGAAAATCAATTTATATTAGGCAGTTTAAAATAAACCATTCTAACTATTATTCTTTTAATTATCAGATAATAAAAAGGAGGAAAAATATTTAATTGATGCATAAATTTCTTTACCAACAGGAACAATATATTTTGAAGGTAATAAAAATCCATGAGTACCGGAATCTCTTAATTTTAAAACAAAAGCAGAATAAGCTTTATTATGATACATATAGTCTAAAGCAGAACCTGAACCCATACTTGGTAACAAATCAGCACCTTTATCTTCACAAGCTTTCAGAACTTGATAAAACTTGCCAGACTTCAACCTAATTGCTTGAATCAAACCATAACCTAATTCTAATAAATTTTCTTCATCTCTTGGTAAAATATCACAAGAATATGCGTATGGGTATAGAACTTCTTCGGCATAAGAATGTAAATCAATATATGCATAAATTGGATGTGAATGTTTAGTTTCATTTAAGTATAAATCCCAATTATAAGCTTCCAAAGCCTCAAAAGCAGTTTCGCCTGGATAATCAGCACTACAAGGAGATTCGAAACCTGAGGTGAAATGGAAATCAAAGGAATGATCAATATCTATACCTAAACATCTTGGATGAAAAGTTTGTTGTTTATTTTTTCTCCATAATCTTTCAGATTTCCAAGTAAATGCATAACCATCAGGATTCATAACTGGTAAGAATAAGAAATCCAATTCTCGAAGATATTTTTCAACATTTGAATTACCATTTTCATAATCTTGTAATAACTTATATAATATGAAACAAGACGTTGAAACACTGACCCATTCACGAGCATGAATACCACTTGTTATAACAACAGTTTTAATTTTATCACTCTTTGATTCACTGTGAACTGATAATCTTAAAGCTTTCATTGGTCTATTTTCAAAAGTCTTACCAATATATTCTATTTGTAAAATATCAGGATAAGTGGAAACTAGTAAATCATACCAACTATAAATTGCTTCAATATCACGATAAGATTTGAAAAACATTTCCATGTTTGTAGAAAAATCATCATCATCATTAACATCAATATTACTATTGATATTTAGTTCAGATTCTGGATAAGTTTCAAAAATCGTTTGCGGTAAATCCAAAATCATGATTCTACTTTGGAAATCATTTGAATTGGAAAACATCACTGATAATAAAGATAACAATTCTTCCCCTTGTTTTTCAGATACTTGAACATCAATAAACCTATGTGATTTTGATTTTTCCCAAATTGGAATCTCCATTTGTTTAATTGACAATAGTGCAATATCAAAAAATAAAGAGCTCTTATCATCCTTAACAGTAGCACGATCATCATTCAACCAATCTGATATTCTAAGAATGTATTGTTGTTCATATTGTGATAAAGGTATTGGTAAATTATCCAAATCTTGTGAATAATGTTTGATGTTATTTTCATTAAGTAAGGTAATGGTATTCTCACTTGATTTACTTAATTCAAATTCATTGATTTCATTTATGAATTGTTGGACTTTATCAAATGTTTTGGTGTCCTTTAGGGATAGAATATTTTGAATGTTGTTACTATTTGGCTGCCTATTATTGAAATTATCATTGAAGGATGATAAACCATATGATGAGTTGCATATCGTTGTTAAAATCAACGTTATAAGGTTAGATACCTTCATGAAGTATGTGTATCAATGTTTAGTGTTTAGAACCGTCAACGTAGGTTTCTATTCTAGGGACAGCACTGGATATCAATTAAAACTAAAATCAAAAATAGTTGAATGTTAAATTGCATTCGCTGATTATAAAGTGCGGGTTTAGGACAGTAATCGCAATGTGCGGTCTAAAAGAAAATGTTCAGAAGTTCAAGAAAAAAAGAGAAAGAACTCTATACAGACCATGAAATATACACGTCAACAAACAACCATTCAGGAATTATATAGATCAAGTTTCCTTTTTAGCAACATCTTCTTCAGCCTTTTCCAGTTCAGGCACAAAATCGGGATGAGCAAGTTTACCTAAGCAAAATGCACAAAATGCAATGAAACTAACAATGATGAAAATAACAATTCTTAGATTTTTTTCAACATTAAGGAAAGGATATGGATAATTAGCGGTTTCATTGATAATATATTCAAGCCAAAACCAATATAAACTTGCAAAAGTGGCAACTATTGTATAACCCGTTAAATAAGGAACTTTCCATCTATCCATACACGTGAAGTAATCAACTAGGGAGAACAATAAAGGGAATAAATGGATCTTTATATCTAAAGATAGAGGGATTATTGACTCCTTAGTAAGGATTAGTTCAGGAACAAAAAATTTCAAACCCCAATAAACAACGGTAACAACGAAGTTCAAAGAAACACATAGTGCAGAAAGATATTCCTTTGTGGTATGAAGAGAAGATAGTTTAAACGCATGATACGAGAAATTGACAACGAAATAAAGGGTTGAAATACATAAGGCAATGTTCGTTAAAAACTGATAATGTCCGGCATCAGCCAAAAAGTCGGGCAAAACAAGTGAATGGAGGTCATTGAATGCGGTGCACGAAGAAACGACAAACACGACAGATGCTGCTTGTTGGAATACACTTCCGATGTGTCTATCAGCGTGAACCATTGGAAGGTGAAGGAGATGCCGATTGGTGACAAACCCAGAAACAGAAAAATGGACAGACCTCTTCTAGTACCCACATCACCACCACGTCCTGTACTGTGCGTCATCGGCGTCTAAGAGGCGTCCCGGGCGGCTTCGGCAACCGGCCACGTGCTTACGTAACACCGGCGCTAGGACCGGGTGCCAAGTATTAAATCATCGTTACATACACAAGCCATCAGTAGACAGCTCCTCCATCCCAAGGCGATGACCAGGACAACAACAGGGCATGACCAAACCCAGAACAATGACCTCCAAGCAAGCCAGCTTTGTGGGCACAACCCCAAAACCACCCAAAACAGGCCAAAACACCCAAACAGTACCCATTCCTGCCTCAACTCCGAAACACCGGAGCTGCAGCACTTGGTCATCGCCCTGTCTTCCCCTCCGTGGCGGCTGCTGCTACTTCTCACACAGTTACCCACTTGCTGCCTGTACTGTACACATCAAGCTCATATCCTTTCTAGCAACATGCAAAGCCAGGATTAATCCCCATTTTCCATTGTCAATCTCCCACTTCCCACTTCCCATTGCAAATTCTTCCCCCCCTCTGGCGCAAATTTTTAATAATAGCAGCCACGGAATTCCGTGCAGTTTTTCATTTTTTTTTAAAAAAAAAACGTCTTTTCTTTTGCTGGCCCCTATTTAAACCCACCTATTTTCCTTCTTTTTTGTTGTTCGATGCTGTTGTTGTTGATCTAAATGTGTTTGTGATTCTTATTTCCATTTCTTTTCAATTTATTTCTTTTTTTTTCTCTTCTCTTCTCTTCTTTTCTCTTTTATTATCTTGCTCTCAAAAGCTATTCATAATATAAAGCTCTAGTAAAACTATGTCCATGGTTCCAAACTTCAAACTTACTAACGAACTTACCATCATCACCGGTGCATGCGGTGGTTTGTCACATTCACTTATCCATACTTTATTAGCCTATGAAGCTCCATTAGCCTTGTTTGACAGAAACCTAGAAGCACTTCAAAAAACTAAGGAAGAAATGATTTCTTACTGCTCCGATGAACTAAAATTAAAAGCTGAATCCATCCCAAGAATGGAATGCTATGCTTGTAACATTGCTGATTCAAATGAAGTTGATACAGCATGTCAAGCAGTTTACCAAGATTTCGGTACTTATCCATTACATTTAGTTAATACTGCAGGTTATTGTGAAAATTTCCCAGCTGAAGAATATCCATCTGCAAATGCTGAAAATTTAGTTAAGGTTAATTTACTTGGTTCTCTATACATTGCACAGTCCTTTGCAAAACCTTTGATTGAAAACAAAATCAGAGGTGGTTCAATCGTAATGGTTGGTTCAATGTCGGGTGTTATTGTCAATGATCCACAACCTCAAATTGCTTATAATATGGCCAAAGCTGGTGTTATTCATATGGTTAAATCTTTAGGCGTTGAATGGGCAAAGTATGGTATTAGAGTCAATACCCTTTCTCCTGGTTACATTGCAACTCCACTTACTAAAAACGTTATCAATGGTAATTCAGACTTATATAATAGATGGATTTCCATGGTTCCAATGCAAAGAATGTCTGATCCATCTGAATTCAGCGGTACTGTTCTCTACTTACTATCAAACTCTGCATCTTCTTACACCACTGGTGAGAATATTGTTGTCGATGGTGGTTATCAATGTTGGTAATTGATCTAATCTAATCACCTATTTCTCCCCTCTCTATTATTTCAATCTTTCATTGCTTTCTTCATATATCTCTCCCTCCTTCCTATATTCCTCTCCTTTTTGTTTTTATTTCTGCATTTATAGACTGAAAACCTAATCTTTAATATATCTTACATCATACTTCTCGTACTTAATTTCCATTTCAGTTCACGCACTTTGGATAAATTTTACATCTGACCTCTGTTACTTTACTACAAATCACACTTCTTGCACATCATATCACATCACATCATATCACATCACATCATATCACATCACTACAATGACTGAAGATACACCCCTGACACTGGAACAGTACATGGATATATATGCCACCGCAGAAAAGTTCAAAAACCCAAACAGATCAATTAAAAAGACCCGTTATAAAGGTGCAAGGTTAGTCATGAATGAAGAACAAAGACGTATAAATGCATTACAAGAACAAGAAAAAATCGAAAATTCTGATAAACCATTAAAGGATAGAGTAACGTATTTCTCAGTTAGTGCTCCACCCTCTCTTAAACCTATAAAAACATATTGTGATATAACTGGTTTACCAACAAATTATAAAAGTCCTCATAATCAAATTAGATATTATAACAAAGAATGTTATGAAATCGTTAAGGCGATGCCTTCAGGTGTCGATCAACAATATCTTTCATTACGTGGTGCTAATGTTATATTGAAATAAATAAGTAAACGGTTAATTATATATAATTATATTTTTTTAGAATTAAATTTGTCCACTATACCTTTAACATTACTATCAAACTTTTCACTTTTAATTTCATCATTTTCCTTCTTCACATCCAAAAATGGATTGCAACTGTATCTTAAGTATTCCTTCATTATGGATGAGTTTATGGTTGTAAGTTCAGAAATCTCAATAACATCATTTTCTGCATATCCTTCTAAATTACCTAACGAATCATCATTGTTTTCATCTTTCATACGACTACAACCAATAATAACTTTCAAACCAGTCGGTGTCTCCGATCCATAAACTAATATCCCGTCCTGTATAAATAATAATGATGGTTTTCCCTGTGTAGATAATGCAGCTGGTGGACAAAACGGTGATTCAAATACATCCAATGACATATGAGATAAGAAATTATATTTTAATAATTCATTCATTTCTTCATCTGTATTATCAGATTTAGGTACAAAGGCTTGAATGTATAGTGGTCTGTTATCATTTGATATCAATGATACAAATCTAATGTTCATAGCTAATAGTTTTTTGTATTTACTATAGTTTTATGTTTATTTTTGGAAAGGAAAAAAAACAATAATATGTGATGTAAATTGTGTAGATTTTAGTATCCGTATTAAGAACTCAATGATTTGTTTTTAACACTTTTTGTAATTGCTTTTTTTGAATAATTTATTCATGCAATATACCATTTGAAAGCCCGACTACGGATATATCCAGCCATACCACTCACTTTTGAACCACATTTAGATAAAGTCCACAAAAACCACTAAAACTGACCTCCCCATCAATACCCCCGTGCACCACCAAAACTGAACACGTTTAAAGTCTTTGGACATTTTTCGTTCTTCTTTGAAAGTTTCAAAACTGTTCAAAAACTTAATTCAGGTGGCTAAAGAAGAGACACGTCCTTTAGTTTCGTAAATTATAATAACCACAAAACAATGTCATCTCAATCTCGTTATGAATACGATGAGAATTCAGAAACTTGGCCTTATTTTGTGCTGACTACAGTATTGGTTCCATTGGTTCCTGTTACCCTTTCATCTTTATACAAGTTGATTTCTAATACTACATCTAATGACATAAATTCAAATACTTTTAAATCAATTAAGAGTTGGTTTAAACCATATAATGATAAAGATATTCAATCTTTCAAATCATCACAACAAAAATCAAAGTTATTTAATAAATCCAATTTTTCATTAATAATAGGTTGGCTAATAGTAGGGTTACTATTTTTCAAAATTAACAGTACAGAAATCATAGTTTCTGAAACAAATTTTGATCCATGGAGAATTTTGGAAATTACTGAATCTGCAACTGATAAAATTATTAAATCTGCATATAGAAAATTGTCACTAAAGTTTCACCCTGATAAAGTTGATACTTCATCAATGTCACAAAATGAAATTGATGCAGTTGATGCAGCTTATGTTCTAATTAATAAAGCTTATAAAGCATTAACCGATGAAACAGTTAAAGAAAATTTCCTTAAATATGGTAATCCTGATGGTCCTAATGAAATTAAACACGGTATTGCATTACCAAAATTTTTAATTGATGGTCCATCATCACCATTTTTAGTTTTGATTTATGTTTTATTAATTGCTGTTATTTTACCATTGTTAGTTAGCAATTGGTGGAATGGTGTTAAAAGTCTTACAAAGCAAGGCATTAACGTTAATACTGCTGATTATTTAATGAAAATTATGATTAATGCAAGTCCTTCAAAATTATTAACAATTGATGACATTTTAGAAATCATTTCTCATTCAATTGAATATTTAGTAATTGATCCAAATTTATCATCTTCTGAAGTGCATTCATTATTAAAATCTTATATTAATAGAGAAAAATCAAGTAATGAAAGTTTAAGATTGAAAATTGTCTCAGTTACACCAAAATTATTGACTTCATTCATCGAAATCGCTGCTGCCTTCAAAAATACTGAATATTGTTTGAAAATAGTTGATGCTCATAGATCCATAATCCAAGCTTTAAATATTGAAAAGGGTTCAAAACATTATAAATTCAAAGAAATCTTACAATTACCTGGTGTTGATTCAAACAAAGTTGATTATAAACAAAATATTCTTACGTTAGGTAAATTATTGAAAAAGCCAACCGTTGAACCATCAAAATTTTTAGGTACTGATCAAAATACAACTGATGAAATTTTGAAATATGCAAAATCAATTCCTCTTATTGAATCCGTGGATTGCAAATTTAAAGTTCCTGGCGAAGATTTTATCCCTCCATCATCAGTCGCTCACGTTAATTTAAAATTCATTGTTAAATCACCAAGTCAGAAATCAAAACCATCATTAAAGGATTTTACTAAGGATGTCATTGAAAATCAATATAAAGAAGAAGAATCAATGGAAAATTTGAAGAATCCTTTAAAAATTGTTGATGAACAACCAATTATTAAATTAGATAATTTACCACCATTTTTTCCGGATGATGAATACATTAAGTCAAATTGTGGGTGGATTGCATTTTTAGTTTCTCAAAGGGATAATAAAATTGTTGAAATTCCAAGGTTAATTAATAAAGTTGATTTATCCAATTTGAAATTATCGCAAGAGGAGTATTCAAAATCTAATTGTAATATTTCAACTTTCAAAATTCAATTGCAAGGTCCAACGCCTGCTGAAGTTGGTGAATATCATTTTAGATTAGTTATCAGAAACTTGATTTATTTTGGTAGTGATTTGGACATTCCATTATATATGAAAATCGAAGATAAACCAATCGAAAAATCAGACACTGATGTTTATGGTATTGAAGAACTTACTGAAGATTCTCTTGCTGGTGCAATGGCACAAATCAGAGGTGAAGCTGTCAAGAAGGTTGAATTTGAAAATGAATATGAAAGTAGTGATGATGAAGAAGAAGATGATGATAAAGAGGATGAAGAACTTTGGACCGATTTAGATACTGATACTGAAGTTGAAGAAGAAGATGATGAAGAGGATGATGTAAAAGAAACAAAATAATTTACTTAATGTTTTAGTTTTAGTTTTATCATTTTCATTAATATTTTTAAGTTTTGTAGTTATATAAATTTTATTTTTGTTTTTTTTTTGAAAAAAAGAATACTATAAAAAAAAGTGTAAATATGTAGAAAAGTAAAGAAGCAAACTGTTTGATTTATTGAATGTATGATATTTATCATTTTTTCAAGCTGGTGTATTGGCCCTTGGTGTATTAGAACTATTAAGTATAATTTTATTTGCATATTCAATTAATTGTGGATTACCTTCTTGACTAACAAAAAATTTTCGTTTTATTTTATCCTTCCAAACAATAACTCCAATATCTTCACCATAAGATAATAACTTTTCAAATTCAAAATCATTATTAAAGTCTTTATATAAATAACCTTTGAATGATTGGACTCTATCCATCTCTAATTGCCATAACTTAATTTGATCAACAACTGTTGGTGGCAGAATTTCCAATTTTAGTTGTTCAATTGCACCCGTATTACCAATTGAGCTTTCAAATTCATATTTTTTGTTATATTCAGCTTCGGCTAGTTCAATCATACCTGTATGTGCATGTGATTCAAGATAATTAATGATTTGCGTTGATGTAATACCGTTTCTTAACGCAGTTCTAACAGATTCTCTTGTTACAACACCCGTCACAAGATTTGAAAATCTTGTTCTTAAATGAACAAATAAATTCAAAATTGCAATTTGTAACGGTGATGATGTGTAACAATAAATTTTGAAATTGGTTTCAATAATAATCGATCCAGTATTTGAAATTTTGTTCGTACGTGGTTGAGCTATTTCTTGGTCAATAACCGTAAATGCGTTTTTAAAACTTGAACTTTCAGATGTAAGTGAAGTTGCTAATCTTGTTGGATAAAACACTGGCGCATCATTTTGATGATAAATTAAACCATAATCTTGTAAATCATCTAACATAATTAATTGTGTTTTCGAAAGCATACTAATTGCATAACCCTGACCTAATTCTAAACTTCCTAAGAGAAAAATAAAATTAAGGACATCAACAGAATTCATTTCTAACTTCTCTGCCATAATTAAATACTGAATAAGTATAGTCCAAATTTGTGAACTAATTTCTTGTAGTAAAAACTGGAAACCATTTTTTGTAATTAACAATTGTTTTAAAACATGAAACGGTTTCTTTTCATTATCGTCATAATCACTATCAATATTATTATCAATCATACCATTCAAAAAATCTCTACGTTCCCTGTCAGATGGTAATTCCATTAAACTTGAAAATCTTAGTAATCGTAAAACTCCCACTGATGGAATTTCCTTGACATCAGTACCAACCATGAAATGTAAAATATTTTCCCATTTATTTAAACAATAACGATCAAGGTATTCAATTGTAATTTTATCTTCAGTATCATTCTTGAACATTTCTTCTAAATTATCCGAATTTTTGCTATTACCATTTTCCAATTCGTCAGATGCTAAAATAATGGTACTTTGATTTTGTTTACTATCAGGTACAAATCCAGTTAATGCATCTCTAAAAGATTGTCTGAAAATCTCATTTAATTGTACAAAAATAATGATTGTTGGCTGTTTGGTAATTGGATGAATCATTTGTCTCTTAATTTCTTTTAGAATATGTAATGACTTAAGTCTTTTAATAGAATCATTTTGATAAATTTTGGTCGGATTTTGGTATCCTTTCAAGTCTGTTGATTTATTTGATTTAACCCACCTATTTAAGTCAGAATAAGGAACACTGGTTTCATGAAACAATAATGTCATGATGTAAAACTTGGATAACGCTGGAAGTAATCTAAAAATTGCTAGACATGTCTCTCTTGATTGAAATAATTGTTGATGAACTGATTCTGGCAAATTATCAAGATAGTCATTAATTGTAGACTTAAAAAAGTCAGCAGACGTGTCCTGCTGTTCTGACAAGCTGCTTCCCGAGGGCTGTGGGGTCAACATAGATAGTAGGAGATATTAATTGCAAACAATTGGGATTAACAATGCCTTAGAAGTACAGTAACTGAAAATCGAAATCATGTTGAAACTCTCAGTACTTCCCTTTTGGGATGAAGTGAATTTTGAACTTCGATTCTGACTGGAAAAATTTTTAATTTTGATTTTATCTTTTTTTTATTTTCTTGATGGATCTGAAATCAATGAAATATTATTAAACGTTTCAAAAACTTACTGTTTTCGATTGCAAACAACACACCAATGGCCACTGCAATAAAACAGGAACCATCAGATGCTTTTGACGAATTGTTAAACCCTGTTTATAAGGGTAAATCACTTACAGATCCTGTTAATACTGCAGATGATAAATGGAATTTACTTCCTGCATTTTTGAAAGTTAAAGGTTTAGTTAAACAACATTTAGATTCTTATAATTACTTTGTTGATGTTGACTTAAAAAAAATTATCCAAGCTAATGAAAAAGTTTTAAGTGATGTTGACCCTGATTTTTATTTAAAATATTTAGATATTAGAGTTGGTTACAAAAGTAAGGCAGATCCAAAGCAAATTGAAGTACTATACCCACCTCATGAATGCAGATTAAGAGATATGACTTATAGTGCTCCGATTTATGTTGATGTTGAATACACAAGAGGTAGAAAAATCATTATTCATAGAGATTTGGAAATTGGAAGAATGCCAATTATGTTAAGATCAAATAAATGTGTCCTGAATGGAAGAACTGAAAATGAAATGGCATACTTAAATGAATGTCCCTTAGATCCAGGTGGGTATTTTATTGTCAATGGTACAGAAAAGGTTATATTAGTTCAAGAACAATTGAGTAAGAATAGAATTATTGTTGAAGCTGATGAAAAAAAAAGCATTGTTCAAGCTTCAGTTACTTCTTCAACACATGAAAGAAAATCTAAAACATATGTTGTTACAAAAAATGACAAAATCTATTTAAAGCATAATTCCATCAGTGAAGAGGTCCCAATTGTTATTGTATTGAAAGCAGCAGGAATTGTTTCTGATTTAGAAGTTTTACAGCTTATTTGTGGTGATGATTCAGTTTATCAAGATATTTTTGCGGTTAATTTTGAAGAAGCTGCTAAATTAGGTGTTTATACTCAAAAGGAAGCTTTGGAATATATAGGTAGAAAAGTCAAAACTATTAGAAGATTAAACGCACCTAAATTGACAATTATTCAAGAAGGTATTGAAGCCATTGCGTCTACTCTTATTGCACATTTATCAGTTGAAAATTTAGATTTTCGTGAAAAGGCATTATATATTGCAATTATGACTAGAAGAGTTGTTATGACTATGCATAATCCAAAATTAGTTGACGATAGAGATTATGTTGGTAATAAACGTTTGGAATTAGCAGGTCAACTAATGTCACTTTTGTTTGAAGATTTATTTAAAAAATTCAATAATGACTTTAAAATGAATCTTGATAAAATTTTGAAAAAACCAAGTAGAGCTTCTGAATTCGATGCTTTACTACATATTAATATCCACTCAAATAATATCACAACTGGTTTAAATAGAGCCATTTCAACTGGTAATTGGTCATTAAAGAGATTCAAGATGGAAAGGGCGGGTGTTACACACGTTTTAAGTAGATTGTCATATATTTCTGCATTAGGTATGATGACTAGAATTTCATCACAATTTGAAAAATCCAGAAAAGTTTCAGGTCCAAGAGCTTTGCAACCTTCACAATTTGGTATGCTATGTACATCGGATACTCCAGAAGGTGAGGCTTGTGGTTTGGTTAAAAATTTAGCTCTTATGACACATATTACAACTGATGATGAAGAAACTCCAATCAGAAAATTATGTTATATTCTTGGTGCAGAAAATATTAACATTACTGATAGTTCAACTCTACATACAAATGGTACATTTGGTGTTTATTTGAATGGTACATTAATAGCAACTACAAGATTTCCTAATAAATTTGTTCAGACTTTCAGATTTTTAAGACGAACAGGTAAAGTTTCAGCATTTGTTTCAATTTATACAAATGTTCATCAAAATGCTGTTCACATTGCTGCTGATGGAGGTCGTATTTGTAGACCTTTAATCATTATTGAAAATGGTATCTCAAGAGTTACTGAAGATCATTTACTGAAACTAAAAACTGGTGTATGGGAATTTGATGATTTCTTAGTTAATGGATTAGTTGAGTATTTAGATGTTAATGAGGAAAACGATTCATTGATTGCTTTGTATGAGAAGGACATAATTAAAGCAACCACACATTTAGAAATTGAACCATTCACCGTTTTAGGTGCAGTTGCAGGTTTAATCCCATACCCACATCATAATCAATCACCAAGAAATACTTATCAATGTGCCATGGGTAAACAAGCAATTGGTGCAATTGCTTATAATCAGTTTAGAAGAATTGATACTTTGTTATATTTAATGTGTTATCCTCAACAACCAATGGTTAAATCAAAAACAATTGAACTAATTCAATATGATAAGTTGCCTGCGGGTCAAAATGCTACCGTTGCAGTTATGTCATATTCAGGTTATGATATTGAAGATGCTCTAGTCTTAAATAAGTCATCAATTGACAGAGGTTTTGGTAGATGTCAAGTTTTCAGAAAAAATACAGCAATTCTGAAAAGGTATCCAAATCATTCTAAAGATATTCTAGCTGGTATGCGTGTTAATGAAAATGGTGATCCTATCTGGCAGCATACCGCTCTTGGACCTGATGGTTTAGGTGAAGTCGGAATGAGAGTTCAAAGTGGTCAAATTTATGTTAATAAATGTGTCCCAACCAATGCATCTGAAAGCGTTTTAGGTGGTGCACCAGGTGAACAACAACAACCACAACCACAACAGCAAACACATAGAGATCAGCCGATGATTTATCGAGCCCCAGAGCCAAGTTACATTGATCAAGTCATGATGTCAGTTAGTGACAATGATCAAGCATTGATTAAAGTTTTATTAAGACAAACACGTCGTCCGGAATTAGGTGACAAATTTTCGTCTAGACATGGCCAAAAGGGTGTTTGTGGTATTATTGTACAACAAGAAGACTTGCCATTTAATGACCAGGGTGTTTGCCCAGATATTATTATGAATCCTCATGGTTTCCCTTCTCGTATGACAGTTGGTAAAATGCTTGAGTTGGTGTCTGGTAAAGCAGGTGTTCTTGATGGTAGTTTACAATATGGTACATGTTTTGGTGGTTCTAAATTGGAAGACATGTCAAAGATTTTAGTTGATAAGGGTTTTAACTATAGTGGTAAAGATATGCTCTATAGTGGTATCACAGGTGAATGTTTACAAGCTTATATTTTCTTTGGCCCAATTTATTATCAAAAATTGAAACATATGGTTTTAGATAAAATGCATGCCAGAGCAAGAGGTCCAAGAGCTGTTTTAACAAGACAACCGACTGAAGGTAGATCAAGAGATGGTGGTTTAAGATTAGGAGAGATGGAAAGAGATTGTGTTATTGCATATGGTGCATCACAGTTATTACTTGAAAGATTAATGTTAAGTTCGGATGCTTTTGATGTTGATGTATGTAATACATGTGGTTTGATGGGTTATAATGGTTGGTGTCCAACTTGTAAAACTAGTGAAACAATTATTAAAATGACAATCCCATACGCTGCAAAATTATTATTCCAAGAATTAATTTCTATGAATATTGCACCACGTCTAAAACTCGGTGATGTTTTTTAAGTTATATTCATGAATGGTTAGTTTTGTCTTGCATATGTTTAGAAATTGAGAGGTATAAAGCGTTATATAGATTTTTTTTTCTAAAAACATTCGTTTAATTTATTTAGCAAAGTGATGGTTTTTTAGGATTCTTCATAAACCAATTTATAATCCAATCCTAGTTGTTTATATAATTCCTTCATCGTAAATTCATCGTTTTCATTTGTATCACTATCATATTTCTCTTCTTCTTCGTCATCAGGGTATTCACCTCTTTCGAGCTTTTCACTCATTTCTTCAAGCTCTTTCTTCTTAGAAAGAATCTCTTCTTTTTCGTAATTATCTAAATTTTTGAACTCTTCCGTTTCAATATATTCTTCAATCCTATACAACATACTTTCATCAAACTCAAATTTCATTCTTCTAATTTTTGACTTTTTCTGTTTTTCTTTAAAGTTTTTCATTCCACCCATTCTATTGATTTTAATCCTTGCTTCATTAAACATATAATTTGAACCCATTTCCGCAATAGACCTCCATTTATCAATTAATGCATCCAACTTTTCTGACTCTTTTGAATCTCTGTATTTTTTAATTTTTTTCATGGTATCAATTTCCCTCTCATATTTCAAAATATCACGTTTCAGTTGTCTTTCGGTCTCTTCGTAATATTCCTTTGATGATAACTGATTAAGTTTAACCTGAACAGCAGTTTTAGCAGTCGATCTGGATCTCAAATCAGCCAAAGGTGTTGAGAAACTTCTAACAGATAATGGCGAAGTAAATTTGCCCTTATTTGATAATATTGGGGTTTCAAATGATGTAGAAAACTCCGTTGATACGTTGGCACTACTGTTAGATGTATTTTCATTATCATCGAATGCAAAACCTTCAGGAGTCAATAATGGAATGGATGTCTCTTCAAGAGATTTAATTTTTAAGGGTGTTGGTGTACTAAAATTACGTATACCTTCTTTTCCACAGGTGGATGGTCGTTTCATTTTATGATTGTCAAGTTTGGATTCTGAGTTGGTATTTGTTTCATGTATCTTGGAATACGAATTGGATCTTTTTCTTTGTTTTGGTAAAACCAAATCACCTTTTAGTTTCGGTAACAGTTGGCTGGGATTGTCATGTTTTATGGGAGATGGTCTAATGAGGCCATATAGATCTTGTTGTCCCATAAATGACTGCTCATCGTCTAATATTGATTTGTTTGATTCTGAAAACGCGTCTGGGGCATCAACACTGGAATCATTGAATGTAAAATTAATAGAGGTATCCATTTCAGATGTAACAATATCTTTTCCTTAAAAAAAAATTGCCAATACCAGTTCAATTGGTCAAATATTTTATTTTAGGTTATCTAAAAGTAGATCTAACTTGAAAATGGAAAATGATTTCTGTAAAAATTTGTAGACGCTACACAACAATTTATAGTTTCCACTCAGTTATTCTGAGTCAGAATAACATTTATGCATATAGAAAAGCTGTACACCTGGGCAATCCAACTTAACTGTTTTCAACTTTCTGTTATCACGAAGTTTTATCTACATTGTATAGTTTAATTCATTTCTTTGGCTCAGTTTCTCCTTGTATTCTATTAACTGCGGTTTTTGCGACGCGTCGCTTTATTTTAAGATTTCAGAATTTTTGAATTTTAAATTTTCTTTTTTCAATTTTCCATTTTTCGTTTTCTTTTTGGGAAAAAATCAAATATTTTTTGCTAATTTTTTTTTCACTTGAAACTATTTTTCAATTAGTTTGGACTTTTGTTTTCTTTTACATAACATAGACTCAAAAAATCTTTAAATCGCAACAAATATAAATCAAGATGGGTAAGGTTGGAAAATCCACAAAAAAGTTTCAAGCAAAACACTTGAAAGACACAATCAAACAAAGAAAAAAGGTGCAAGAACATAATAAGAAAATGTCAACAAGAAAGGGTAATAAAAATGGTTCAAATGGCGCAGCTCCTGTTTCTGATAAAAACCAAAAGAATGCAGAAGTTTTTGCTGATGTTGATGTCGAAGAATATTTTGAAAAAGACGATAAAGTTCCAGAAATGAATAAAAAATCTAAGAAAGCGGCAGCTATTGCTGCAGCTGAAGCAAATTCCGAAGACGAATCTTCTGATGAAGAAGATGAAAAAGATCTTGATATGGATGCTTTGGCGAAAGATGATCCTGAATTTTATAAGTATTTAAAAAATAATGACAAAGACTTGCTAGACTTCAACCCAATTAACCCATTAGACGCTATCAGTGACGACGAAGATGATGCTGAAGAAGCAGTTGAAGGTGATGATAAAATGGATGTTGATACCAAGAGAATTTCTGCTAGTATTAATGTTGATTCAAAACTTGTCAAGAAATGGACAGATGATTTAAGATCCGACTCTCCATCGATCAAAACTTTAAAAAATGTTGTTATTGCTTATAAGTCTGCAATCAATACTGATTCAAATGAAATTTTCAAATACAGTGTTACCGAAGAAAATGTTTTTAAAAATCTTATGCTTGTTGTTCTTCAAGATTTTCCATTAGCAGTTCAAAAAGTTACACCATTTAAAGTTTCATCAAATGGTATTAGAAATATCCATGGTAATAAAAAGAAAGTTGCCCAAGTTTCAACTATTATCAAAGTGCATACTCCATCTTTGATTACACTTCTCGATGATGCATCCAATACTGAAACTTCGGCATTGGTCTTACAATCTGTTCAAGAATTACTACCATATTTAATTTCATTTAGAAAATTGTTAAAGGCAATTGTTAACGCCATCGTTAATATTTGGAGTTCATCATCTTCACTTGAGACACAAATTTCTGCATTTGCTTGGATGAATAATGCTTGTAGAGAGTATCCAAAGTCCATTTTAGAAATCGTTTTAAGATCAACATATTCAAATTTCCTCAAAAATTGCGGTAAAACCAATGTTCATACGACTCCTTTACTTAACTTTCAAAAAAATTCTGCAGCTGAACTATTTGGTTTAAATCCAACATTAGGTTATCAGATTGGTTTTGAGTTTGTTAGACAATTGGCAGTCCATTTGAGAGGTAGTGTTAACAATCCAACAAAAGACAGTTATAAAGCCATCTACAACTGGAGATTTTGTCATGGTCTTGATTTTTGGTCAAGAGTTATTTCAGTTCAATCGAAACTGGGAGGTGCAGAAGACACCACCGAGAATCCATTAAAGCAATTAATTTATCCGCTAGTTCAAGTGACAATTGGTACCATTAAGCTCATTCCAACTGCACAATTTGTTCCACTAAGATTTTATTTAATTAGAGCATTAATTAGATTATCACAAAATACTGGGGTTTATATTCCAATATTTCCATTATTGAGTGAAATCCTTCATGCAAATATGTTTAAAAGAGTGCCAAAACGTGAAAATTTACCAGCTATTGATTTTGAATGTAATATTAAAGTTAATAAGGCATATTTGAATACTCGTGTTTTTCTTGATGGAGTATGTGAAGAATTGGTTGAATTAATTGGAGAATTTTTTGTTCTATACAGTAAATCTGTTGCATTTCCAGAATTAACTACACCACCATTAATTTTCTTAAGAAGATTTATTAAAAAAGATAATGCAGCAAAAAACAATGCTAAATTTAACAGACAATTAAATATTCTTATTGATAAATTAACTGCAAATAGTAAATATATTGAAAAACACAGAAGTTCTATTGAATATGGACCTAAAAATAAGGCTGCTGTTAGTAAATTTTTACAAGAAGTCAGTTGGGAAAAGACCCCACTTGGTGCTTATGTGATGACTCAAAGGTTAGTCAAGGAAGAAAGGTTAAAATTACTTAGAGAAGCATTAGAAACATCTGCTAAGGACTCAAAGTACAAAAAAACCGACTTTGATTCAGATGACGAAATCGAAGTGGATGAAGAAGAAGACGACGAAGAAGATGCTGAAGAAGATTAAAAATAGTCAGAAGACGAGGAATAATCTTTTAGGTTTATAAAAATGTATATCTACTAAATATCAAGAACTGTTAATAAATAAATCAACAATACGTGAAATAACTATAGATTCTGATTTTCAATTTTCAATCTTTTAAACAACAATGGAAGTTTTTATCAGCGAATTTATTTTGGGGTGATGACTTGATAAAGAATTTGATAGGCGATAACATCATGGCTGCTTTCTACTGCTTTTTCCTTTTCCTTTTTCTTTCTTCTTTTGTCAAAAAAACAAACAAACATAAGTTGGTAAAGACTAAAAAAATGAAATACTTGTTTCCATTGCTTGCAGCTTCAGCACATGGGCTTATTTTACCAGAAAAATTCTCTCTCAATTCCATCGCCAACGAGGTGTCAAATTTTTGGCCGTCAGAAATCAAACACTGTCCGTTAGATTTACCGTTTTCGTGTACAAATGATACTGTTATTGAAGATACATGTTGTTTTGAATACCCAGGAGGTATATTATTACAAACACAATTTTGGGATTATTATCCACCAATTGGTCCCGATGACCTATTCACTTTACATGGTCTTTGGCCTGATAGATGTGATGGTCAATATGACCAATTTTGTGATCCATCAATGGAAATTAGAGACGTCAAATCAGTTTTAACTGCACATGGTGAAACTGAACTATTAGACAAAATGTCCAAGGTGTGGAAAAATTTCAATGGTAATGATGAATCTTTATGGATTCATGAATTTAATAAACACGGTACCTGTATGACTACAATTAAAGAGTCCTGTTATAGTCCTGACTCTAAACCACAACAAAATATTGTTGATTTTTTTAAAAAATCTGTTGAATTATTTGAACAATTACCTACATATGAATGGTTAGTTGAAAATGGTATTGTTCCATCAACTGAACAGACCTATACCAAAAAACAAATCGAGGATACTTTAAGTGCAAGATTTGGTCAGCCTGTTTTTATTAAATGTAATAGATTTCAAGCATTACAAGAGATATGGTATTTTCATCATTTGCGTGGTTCAATTGTTGATGGTGAATATCAACCAATTCCAGCAATTTTAGGGTCACAATGTCCTGAAGAAGGCATTAAGTTTATTCCAAAGAAAGGATTTGCACCGCCTAAACCTACACATACCAATCCATCTGGACCACAACCTACGGGAAAAACAATCCACGGTATTCTAAAACCTGAAAACCAACCAGGTTGTATTATTAGTAATGGTAATTGGTATTCTTCCGGTACTTGTGCTAAGTTTACATTATTTAAGGCAGAGTTCGGGGGCTATAATCTTAAATCTTCAAAAGGTTATTGTAAGATTGCAACGGAAGGTACCTTATTATGTGGGAGTAGTATCACACCAATGCAATTTGCATATGATAAAGAAAAGCAATGGTTAACTTTTGGTGGTAAATCAAGATGGAGTGCAGAGAGAGTACCAACTGGTTTCAAACAGGTCCCAATTAGTCCAGGTTTTGATGGGCCTATTGAATTTCACTTAAAAGTTATTGCTGATTAAATAAAGATCCGAAAAGTAAGTTTATGAATTTTATCTATTTATTTAAAAAAAGTTTGAAGCAAAAATAAAAATATATATATATATATATATACTATATACACGCATTAGTTAATATTATTTACATTATATACACGATTTATTAAATTAAGCTGAACAAGATTCACAGTTTTCAGGATCTTTCGGGTTACAGCTGATCACGTTTGTATTGAAAATATCATATTCGTTCTTTGAATTTCCACTATTTACAGTTTTTGAATCATTGGCTTCAGATTCAGCAGTCTCTTCTCTTACTCTTTTAATACCCTTTGATGTAGGTTCAATACTAAATTGAATTGCAGATGCAGCTGGCCTTGTTCTTAAATAATACATACCAGTTTTCAGTCCCTTCTTCCATGCATAAAAATGCATACTTGTTAATTTAGAGAACGTCACATCTTGTAAAAATAAGTTCATACTTTGAGATTGATCCACAAATGCTCCTCTATCAGCAGCCATATCAATGATTACCTTTTGTGAAATTTCCCAAACGGTTTTGTACAAATCTTTCAAAATTTTTGGAATCTCAGTTATATTTTGAATTGATCCATTGTTTAAAATAATATTATTCTTCATTTTAATGTCCCAAAGACCAAGTTTAATTAAATCTTTAACTAAATATTTGTTTACAACTTGATGCTCACCCGATAATACACGTCTGAGATAAATATTTGATGTAATTGGTTCAAAACATTCATTGAAACCAAAAATTTGTGATGTTGATGCAGTTGGCATTAAGGCAACCAAGAGTGAGTTTCTAACACCATGCAGAGAAATTTCACTTCTTAATGATTCCCAGTCCCATAAATCAGTTGGTCTAACGTTCCACATATCAAATTGAAATAATCCTTGTGATATTGGGGACCCTTCGTATGATTGATATTTACCAAATTTTTGTGCCATCTCACATGATTGTTCTAATGCTGCATGATAAATCGTTTCAAATATTTGAATATTCAACAACCTTGATTCCTGTGAACCAAATGGCATTCTAAGCATAAAAAATACATCTGCTAACCCTTGGACACCAAGTCCGATTGGCCTGTTTTTTTTATTGGAAGTCTCACAATTTTCTAATGGGTAATTATTAACATCAATAACTTTATCTAAGTTTCGAACAACAACTTTACTAATATCATGAAGTTTCTGAAAATCAAACTTTCCATTTTCAATAAATGATGGTAACGCTAATGATGCTAGATTACAAACTGCACTTTCTTCTTTTGAAGAATACTCAACAATTTCACAACATAAGTTTGAACTTTTAATTGTACCTAAATTTTTTTGGTTTGATAAATTATTACATCTATCCTTATATAATAGAAATGGGTTGCCAGTTTCTGTTTGAGCTACCAATATTGCATGCCATAATTGTCTTGCACTAACTTTCTTGATATATTTTCTATTTTTTTCATAGTGATTATACAATTTGTTAAAATTTTCACCATAACAATCAGTAAGTCCAGGACACATATCTTCAGAAAACAAGCACCAATCAGAATCTTGCTCAAGTTTCTCCATAAATAAGTCAGGTATCCATAGGGCTAAAAATAAATCTCTTGCTCTCATTTCTTCTTTACCATGATTTTTTCTTAAGTCTAAAAATTCAAAAATATCACCATGCCATGGTTCTAAATATATACAAAAAGCACCAGGTCTTTTATTACCACCTTGATCAACATATTTTGCAGTGGAATTAAAAACTTTTAACATTGGAACTAATCCTGATGATATACCATCTGATCCATTAATATAAGAACCAGTGGCTCTAATATTTGAAACATGTAACCCAATACCACCAGCAGATTTTGAAATCATTGCTGTTTCGTGTAATGTTTTATAAATTCCGTCAATTGAATCATCTTTCATTGCTAAAAGAAAACATGAGGATAAAAAGGAATATTTCAGTCCTGAACTAAATAATGTTGGGGATGCATGAATAAAATACTTTTTGGACATTAATTCATAAGTTTCCAGAACTTTATCAATAGCATTACCATGAATACCCAATGCAACACGCATAAATAGATATTGTGGAGTTTCTAATATTTTTCCTTCCAACCTATATAAATAAGATTTTTCTAATGTCCGAAATCCAAAATAATCAATATCATAATCCCTCGAATGACATAATGCAGCATCAATTTCATCCTTATGTTTTAATACTATTGCATAGACATCTTCCGAAAGTGCAGTTTTTCTATTAGGCCTAGATTTGGAAAATTCATAATTGAATAAGTATATAAAATTTTCGGAAAATCTTGGTTTTAATCGATTTTGTAAATGTTTTGAAAGAACCCTTGAAGCAAGCATGGAATATTGATAATATTTTGTTGTCATCGAAGCCAAAGTTTCAGCAACTAAATTTACAAGTTGATCGCTATGTATCTTTTCAGGAAGTCCGGAATGTATTTTCCCAACAACATCATCAATATCTAGAAAATCACTAGACACATCCAAGTCAGAAGACAACGATAACAAATATTTTTTCAATAACACCGGATCAAAGTATGATTTTTCTGAATCTGTATGTAACACCGTTACTACCTGCGATGCAGTCATAATATATGCTATATAATACACGGTAGTAGAAGTACATAACGGAGGCAAAAGAACTAAATATGATAAAATGAAGTAATTAATTACTTATCCGCATAGGGACAAGATTAAAAGTTTTTCATGATGATATTTTTTCCAAGCTAATTATGGCATGTAAGGCCATTTGATCACTGATTTTGTTGTTGTTGTTGTTCGTAATGGGCTATAGAAATAGCCAAAATCCATTTACTATCGATCAAAAGACACCTACAACCGTTTGTCCACGAAACCCACCCACTTCTGCTTGATGGACGGACACAAAACCCCCCTATTTTGTCACGATCAACTGCATATGGAATTTTGGAAGTACTATCCAGAGTCTCTATGTACAGCCCAATCTGGCGTATCACTTCTCCAAGACAAACCATTCCCATATCTAAATTATTATGGGAAAAAAACCCACCAATAGAGAATTCTCCAGTACAGTAGAGCTGAACTGTAGTTTTAGTGGTCTTTCCCGTCAGTTGATCCTTTTCAAATTTTTCAATAGTTGAGGTTGATCCCATTGGAACTAACCTGTACCCATCTAACTCTAAGTCGAATATCTTTAAACACGTTGATAAAAGTAAAATAACTTGGCCTAATGCAGCATTTATTTCATGCCAAGTAACTTTTATATCATCAAGACAACCTAATCGTAGTTGATTTATCGTACCAAATGTGCCATCATTTGAAATATCAAAAAAACTGTTAAAGACTTTAGTTTTTCTCAAACTGTCCAAAAAGTCCATATTTCTGTAATATTTATTTTTGGATATATTTTGCTCTTGTAGATTAGCTTCCATTTCGATTTCAAATTGGTTTTTCTTTATGCAAAGTTCATGTTCCTCAATTTCCAACTCTTTTAACTCTTTCTCTAGTTCAGCCAGTTCATTATTTAGTTCTAAATGCCGACTATCTTCGTTTGATAAATGTTTCAAAATTGCTTCTTCTTCCTGATTTAACTTTTCAATATCTTCCAAAGCTTTCTTGGTTTTTTCAATATTTGGACCATTTTGTGCTGTCAATTTTTTCAAAAACTGCATATACACATTTTTCTCTTTATTTAAAGTATCATATTTAATTTTCATTTGACTTATTAAGGTATTTGAGCAATCACTGCAAACAGGATAGTCGATTTCATATTTTGTTGAGATAATACTAAATATTGCGTCTAAACTATCAACTCTTTCACTGATATCCGATTTTTTATTTATTATATCTTTAATTTCTGAAGTTTTAAAAGGTCTATCTAGATCTGTTGATTCTGATTCATTATTCAATGATGATGATTCTGCAAAGCTATGATACGCATCATCCTCTTCGTTGTGTCTTTTGTCTTGCAAATAAACAAATGAATGATGTAAGTTATCAGCATCACGATTTAGAGTATCTTCCATAGCATCTGGTACACTAGTATTAATTCCATTACCAATTGTTGTCCCTGCTCTTTCTAAATGCAATGAACTTTCATTTTTGGATTTATTTTCATTACTAATCATGTCGGATCGTCCATTTGATGATTTTAGCGCTTCTTTAAAGGTAGAGTATCTTGACTCTGGGATGTTGGGGTATTCATTATAAATATTAGTAGCATTCAAACGTTTAGATTTTGGAATATCTGTTAATGACGCCGGTTTCTTATTGTAATTCATTGTTAACAAATTTTGCTGTGCATGACTCAATTCTTGTAAGGAATCATCAATAACCAATGGTAACTTACAGTTTCGACAAAAGTAAGCCGATGACATTATAGCTAAACTGGGTAAATTATGATTGTACGTCTTTATACCAGAGAAATGATTACTTAAGGAACTATGCAGATATTGTAGATGAAACTTGTACGCGGTCTTGTGGGCTTTCCAATTTTTTTTCAAAAATTACAGTTTACATGTTAAAATGGTGAATATACACAATGAAAATAAAAAACAATGTACCTACACAATTATCTTTCTTCAATGGAAAAGACTAAATCCTTATCCTTCTTTGGATCATAAGGTTGTAATAAGAACTTAGAAAATTTCTTCAAGTTTGGTAACCCTCTAATTTCATTACCTAACAAAGGCATCTTGATTAAATGATAATCTTCATATAATTCATCCATTTGATCTAAATATTTCTTTTGCATCTTCCATCTAGCTTGACATCTTTTACACTCATCATCATCAGCAAATAACAATTGGTTAACAATGATTGTATTAACATCCATATTATATTTCATTAAGTCTTGAATTAATCTTTCAGTTTCATATAAGGATAAGAATTCAGAAATACAGACACAAATAAATGTTGTTAATTCTGGATCTTGGAATTGTTTGTTAACTTCAGTGACTTGTTCTTTAATTTCACCTAATTTATTGAACATTTCTTGCTTTTGATCACCACCCATCATACTTAATAATGAACCCATTTTCCCAGTAATTTCATTGAATTTACCTAGTAATTTTTCTAATGTCGAAGGTAATTGTAAGAATCTCAAAGTGTGACCGGTTGGTGCAGTATCAAAGATAATTGTATCATATTTAATAATTGATGTATCATTTGCACTTGCCTTTTGATTTTTGATGTGTTTCAAAACTTCCATGAAAGAAAAGGCTTCATCAATACCAGGAATTGAGCTTGTGACTTCAGTTAAAACACTATTTAATGGATCATTTGAATCCATACCCATTTTATTTGATGCATTAAATTCTTCCATTGAAGATGATGGATCAATTTCCATACATGATAAATTATTTAAACCTTCAACAATTCTTGCATCTTTACCAAATTTTTGATCAAATGCATCGGATAAATTATGTGCTGGATCAGTGGAGATTAATAAATAGTTTTTCGTTGGATTATTTAACGCCAGTTGAATTGCAACGGAAGAAGAAGATGTAGTCTTACCAACACCACCTTTACCACCAACAAAAACCCATTTTAAAGTTTCATGGGAAACAATATCACCAAGCGTAGGATCAACTTCAAATTCAGACATTCTAACTGCTCTATAAAAGGGTCTATAAAAAAAGATTAATGTAAGTGTAGAGAAGACGTCAACAGAGGCAAAAAGCTTGAGGCCTCATGTGGATTTCTTCTCGCTGAAAAATCGTTCAGTTTCTTGAACTGGATCACATTTTTTATTATCAACAAGTCTTTTTTTCACCCATCCTGACAATTTATTCTGGATTCGTGGGTTTTCATAACGGCAATCAACAAGATAAATAACGGCGTAATCTTTCACATTCCGAATAGCACGTCCGACCGATTGATTGATTGCTTTCATGCATAAATTTTCGTAATATTCTTGGCTTTTGTTCCTTGCGAAATTAATTGAACTTCCTTGATTTACATATTTTTGTTCAATATATTCTTTCTTTGCAATCAAATCACTACTAAACGCATTGGGGTATGGTAATCCAATCATAAACACTGCCCTCGCAAGTTCATCTGAAAAATTGATACCTTCAGACATTTTACCTCCAACAACAGATAATAAAAATGCTCCAGTGTTGTTTTCCTTTAGTTCAATACATTTTTTATATTCTAATAACGTATCTTCGACGGATTTATTCTTTTCTTCTTGAAAAATAGTTTTCAATTTGAATATCTTTTCATAAATTCCTGACTTTTTCCAAATTTCAAGGACTGTAGATAGATATTTATAACTTGGGAAAAATGCAACTGACCCATCGGGTACTTTTTCTAGTAATTTGAAAATTGCGTTACCTAGTTGAATAATCATTTTTTGATCATTTCTTTTCTGAAATACAAACTCTAAATTCATACCATTGAAGTTAGATACTGGGAAAACTTTTAAATTGGAATCGGGTATAACATGATCACATGAAAAATGATTTATTTTAGTGTTTGGTAAGTAAGGTACAAGAAAGTCGGTAAATTCAGATATTGGTTCCATTGTACCGCCGGCAAGAATTACACATTTAGAATCTTCAACGACATCTTTGAAATCTTCACTTGGGTCGAGTAGTAAATATTTTATTTTAATATTTGCATCATCATTTTCTAACTTATCCCAGAAAAATTTCCCACTTTTCAATGGATTCGATAATGAGTATAAAAATGATTTTAATCCAAACAATAGTGGTTGTCCGGACGATTTGAAATATTCGTTGGGGGAAGTTTTGAATATTTGTTCCATGTAAGATTCCAACTTAAACGCAAGTTTTGATTTGAGTAGATAATTTTCTAATTCAAAAACATTTAATAAGTCAGTAACTTCATCGCCAAATATTTCATTTCTATCAATTGTTGAACCAGATACAATTTTCCCATTTTCATTTGATTTCAAAATGAACTTATATAGTATATTTATTAATTTATTTAGTTTTGCGATATTAATTCTATTTCCAGCCGACATTTTGAACATGAATTTTTTTGTATACAATTTCAAAGATTTTCTAATTAACTTCAAATCATTGAATGAGATTGAACTTGAATAAATTCTTGAGATTGTGTCCAATAAGTTATGTGCTTCATCTATAACTATGACTGAATTTTTCAAATCAAAACCTAAAATTTGTCTTGTGTCTTTATGCAATAATAACTGATATGGCATTGATATAATTTCTGCAATCGGTACATCATTTCTAGTTGAATAATAAGGACAAATACTCATTTTTTCACCGAGTGTATGGATATCTTCAATATCATAAATATCAGACATAACTAGATCATTTAAATGATCCTTCCTAGAAATATCGTCATCGTCAAAAGGTTTTGGCATGAACTGACACTTCTCGGATTCTGATTTATTTGACTGTAAATTTTGACAGGCTTTATTGATCAATTGTAAATCATTTAGCTTGTAAACGGACTCATTAATACATAATTGTTTCCTTGAGCCCATTGGCAAATATTTTATTCTTTCATGATCTAGGTTATCTATTGAAGATGGGAATTCTGTTAGTTTTAATTGACTACTAAATTGTGATAATTGAGAATGTGTTCTTGAAACAAAGAAAATTTTAACCTTTGATTCATTTATCTTTGTTGCATGTGCATTTTGTTTAAAATGGCTATTTGAACCTTCAACTTTATTTAGTAATGCTTCAACATCTTTTGAAAACCCTGTTGAAGTTCGTATGTTTTCATTTGATATGTCGTAATCATCAGGCGCTAAGTCATCAATGTTAACCTCATCTGGATTATCATTATTTTCTGTGTTCTTTGCAGACTTACGTTTTTTCACGATTCGAACAGTACCTTTATTATTACTATTTTCTTTCTCAATATGTAATGTAAACCCTTGATCTTTCACCTTTTGTAGATGCTCTTCGTATTTCTTAGCTTCACCGAGATATTCGTTTAAGATCTTATCTTGAAACGATTTTTTAACCCAATCAGGTTCATCATCATCATTATCTGGATCATCTATAGATTTCAATTTTTCATCCACTATTCGATCATTTATTTGTTTTTTATATTTTCTAAGCCATGTCATTGTTGAACATATCAAACTTAAAGTTTTACCAGTACCTGTTGGAGATTCGAAAATGCCCAATTTATAATCATTGTTTTGCAAAGTATTGTAAATTTGTCTCATCAAATCCAATTGAACTTGATATGGATGTTCAAATGGATGATGAAAATCAACATCATCAGATGCCATATATAGCTATATTATTGTTACTTTTATTGTATAATAAGGTAAGGTGTAACACACTCCCACGCGTTGTATGCTAAAAGGTTTGATTTTGCTGCATTCCCGATTGAGCAACTTTTTTTTCAACTTTCAAACGTGTCACGTCACGGGATTTTATCATACTAAATCAACATTTCAATCTACAAGTTACATTAACACGTCAATAATGAACTATACACTGGGGGATAAAGTGAAGGTGTTGATAGAGAATAGTGATATTCCTAAAAGTGAAAAGGATCATATAATTTTCAATAAACGCATCACCTATAGTGAACTACAAAATGCAATTAAAACCTCACAAACTGAGCATAGTATAATGTATTATATGAGTGACATGGTACCAATATATGGAGTACATGATAAAGCAGGAGAGAGGAAAAAACCGAAAACGGTAGAATATGAAAAGTTAATGAAAAGATTAAGAATGGAAGAGAATGAAAAGGATTACCGGAGATTCTTAAAGAAAGATGATAGTGATTCTGTTGGTGTTGATGCGATTGGTAAATATGCATTTTTACCAGACAGTGGAGTGGATGTTAATAAAGGTGATAGTATTGGAGGGACAGCGAAAGAAATTAAACATCAATTGACTACGATTCTTAATATTTTGATTACAGTTGTATCAGTAGGATATGCCGTATGGTACTGGAGTGGTAGCAGTATGGGACTAGGTAGCAATGATGCAATTAGATTGTTGTTGAGTATATTTGCGTCTATTATTGCGTTGATTGCGGAAGTTGTTGTTTTCGGTGGGTATTTACGGAAGGTTGAGGAAGCAAAAGGAAGGGAACGGAACCTGATTGAGAATAAACAGGTTGTTTCTACACTTGTATTTGGTAACAAGAAAAATAAAGATAGGAAAAAGGATAAAATGAGGAATAAAAAGACTACATCATCGGTAAAAACTGGAAAGGTGTGAAAAAAGCGCCGAATTTGTTTATTCTGTAGGCTGGAGATGATGAGAAAGGCTAACTTTTGTGCTGGCTCTGTGTTATATAAAGGAATGGCAATGTCCAGACGTGGTATATGTTTGCAGTTTCTAGTAGTGTGTAGATCGTAGTATCGTATACTTTGAAGATAGATGGGTGTTTCTACATTTTGGATAGCTGGCATGCGCAAACTTGCCCAACGATCGGAAATAAGGGACTAGGATTTCTGGAACGCTTGTTACGACACCGCAAGTGTTCGCATGACATGATCCATAACCCGTTCTACAACGTCTACTCCGAGCCCACTGCCCAATCCCTACGGTCTGCTCCCCCTCCTCTATCATTTGCAACTCACCAATCAATCAATCAATCAATCAAGACAGAAGAAAAACGAAAAAACATCTCGCTTCAGTTGCGATAAAATCATTTTTGTTAAAATCTCGCGGTACGTTCCATTTGCAGAGTTGTTCCATCCACGCAGCGCCCTTCCTACAACCACACACGTTAGACTGTCAGTGAAGTGTATCTTCATACAAAATGACACAGTAGATCGAAGATGGATGATTAGCTTTTAGCGTATTTTCAGAACCTGCTCCCTTTTTTTTTCGAAATGGGTTATTGAAATACACGTACTAACAGAACCCAACGCTGGTTCCTAACGGGATGATGAGCCGCATTAGGAATATCCAGCGATTATTTTATTTTAATTTTTTTCTGTTTTCTTTCTTTTTTTTTTTGAGTGAATTGTCAACTTTCCACCACGTGCGGCTATAGCAGACAGTTTTGTATCCAACCTACACCTCACCTCCGATTTGCACTGGCCACTGTTTGGTTCACAAGAGAGTGCTACCATCGGGTGGGTGCTATAGGGGATACACACTAGACGTATTGAATATGTTGAATGGGTTTAAGAAGCATTGACAAATTACAACCACTGATCTGGACCCTTGATGGTTTCCAACACAAGGTATTCACCCCATAATAATGACATCAAATTTTAATTCCGCGTGAGAAGTGAGAGATATATACAGACAATATGGAAAAAACACAAACAATTAGGTGGATTTCCCGTTTTAGACGGGAACAAAAACAAAATGCTCTATTAAGGGAAATATTAAACCTGCAAGATAACGTACTTTTCCAGAATCAAAGTTTCATTATCAATTGGAGGGTTGTGTTTCCCTTATTCGAGGGATTTAATTCAACTTCTATTTCGGTTCACAACTCTATAAAACTCAAATGGTGCCCATATCTTTATTGTAGTGTAACACCTCTTGCTTGGTTGTATGATTTGCTTGTAATCCTTATTCTCTTTTCTATCTTTCTCTTCTTTCTTCAAATCCAGTTTCTACAATTAACGGATATTGATTGACAAAAATGAGTTCATCACACAGTTTTGAAGATACTGACAGTATCGATTCAACTCCAGGTGAAGTTAAACAATTTAACCCAAATGATGACCTGGAAAATCAAGATAATGATGAAAACTTATCCCAACATTTATCAAGAATTTTGTCAACTCCACAAGGTATCTCCAAAATTGAATCATTAGCAAGAGTTTTATCAACAAAAACCAAAGCTGATCTGGATCATTTTGAAATTAATCCTCAAGATTTTGATTTAAAATTGCTATTAAAGTACTTACATGAAAGAGAATCTGAACAAGGTATTGAATCTGCACATTCGGGTATTGCTTTCAAAGATTTAACTTGTTGGGGTATTGACGCTTCCGCTGCATATGGTCCATCTGTTCCTGAAATGTTAAGAGATACTTACAAATGGCCAGTAAAATTCTTCAAGAAAGATACTCGTTTACAAAGACAAATTATTAGAAATTTCATGGGTATCATTCAACCAGGTGAATTGGTTTTAGCTTTAGGTAAACCCGGTGCTGGTTGTTCCTCACTGCTAAAAGCTTGTGCCGGTGAAATTGAAAATTTTTCCAAGGTTGAAGGTACTTTCTCTTACGATGGTATCGATCAAGAAGAAATGATGAAAAAATATAAAGGTATGTCTTATTTTATCATCAACTATTTTTACCTTTTTTTTTTTTTAACAGGAAATACTAACATATTCATTACTCTACTCTTTTTTCCCTTTTTTCTATTATTACAGGTTATGTTGTTTACAACCCTGAACTGGATTTCCATTTTCCTTACATTACCGTTAAGGAAACCATTCAATTTGCTTTAAGAACTAAAACCCCTGCTTTAAGAGTTGACGGTATGAGCAGAGAGGAATACGTTGACAACATGTTGAGATTATGGTGTACTGTTTTCGGTTTAACCCATACTTACTCAACTAAAGTTGGTAATGACTTTGTTAGAGGTGTTTCCGGTGGTGAAAGAAAGAGAGTTTCTATTGTTGAAGCTTTGTCAATGAATGCATCTTTCTACTGTTTCGATAATGCAACCAGAGGTTTAGATGCTTCCACTGCTTTAGAATTTACTCAATGTCTAAGAACTGCTACCAATATGTCTAGATGTGGTGCTTTAGTTGCTATTTATCAAGCTGGACAAAATATTTATGATTTATTTGATAAAGTTACTGTTATTTATAAAGGTAGACAGATTTATTGGGGTCCAGCAAAGAATGGTGTTTCTTATTTTGAAAATATGGGTTATGTTAAACCAAATAGAATGACTGCACCAGAATTTTTAACTGCTGTTACTTCTCCTGCTTCAAGACAGATTAAACCAGGATATGAAGGTAAAGTTCCTGACTCCGCTGATGAATTTGAACAATATTGGCTTGCATCTCCAGAATACCAAAAATTGTGTCAAGAACATGATCAATTCATCGCTGAACATAATGCTGAAGAAACTAGAGCTAGACTTGAACTAGCTACTAACCAAAGAAAGCAAACTGGTCAAAGAAACAAATCCATTTTTGTTGTTAACTATTTTGCTCAATTAAAGTATTTAGTTATTAGAGGTTTCCAAAGAACAAAGGGTGATATTACTTATACTATGGTTTATTTATCATCTTTCGTTACTAAAGGTTTTGTTGTCGGTTCCATGTATTATCATATTCCAAAATCTACCGTTGGTGCTTATTCCAGAGGTGGTATGTTATTCTATTGTTTATTATTCTGTGCTTTAACTTCTTTGGCTGAAATTGCAAATTCTTTTGCAAATAGAAAGATTTTAGTTAAACAAAAATCTTACTCTATGTATCATTTATCTGCCGAAGCTCTACAAGAAATGATTACTGAATTACCAACTAAGGCAATTGCTGTTATCATTCTATCATTAACTTCTTATTGGATGCCAAACTTAAAACATACTGCTGGTGCCTTCTTTATGTTCTTCTTATTCTTATTGACTATTCAACAATGTATGTCATTTATTTTCAAATTAGTTGCAACCATAACTAAAGATGGTACTACCGCCCACGCTGTTGGTGGTTTATGGGTTTTAATGCTTTGTGTTTATGCTGGTTTCATGTTACCATTACCAAAGATGCATCATTGGATTAAATGGATTCATTACTTAAATCCAATGTTTTATTGTTACTACTCTTTAATGGGTACTGAATTCCATAACAGAATCATGTCATGTTATAAGTTAGTTCCATCTGGTCCAGGTTATGAAAATATCTCTCTTGCAAATCAAGTTTGTGATTTACCAGGTGCAATTGCAGGTAATGATTGGGTTTCTGGTGATGCTTATCTCTCACAGCATTTCGATTTTAGATGGCACAATGTTTGGAAATACTGGGGTATCAACCTTTGTTGGACTGCAGGTTTCATTGCTTTAAATGTTTTCATGGCTGAATTTATTAAGAATGTCGAAAGTGGTGGTGATATGCTTTTATTTAAAAGAGGTCATATGCCAGATACTGCAGGTGGTGAAGAATGGGATGGTAAAGTTGCAACTAGAGAAGAAATGATGATTGCTCTTAATGGTCCTGATGCTGATTTAGAAAAGATTATTTCCGAAGCTGATATTTTCTCCTGGAAAAACTTAGATTACATCATTCCATATGAAGGTGCTACTAGACAATTATTATGTTCTATTCAAGGTTTTGTTAGACCGGGTACTATGACTGCTTTAATGGGTGAATCTGGTGCTGGTAAAACTACATTATTAAATGTTTTAGCTCAAAGAATTTCATTTGGTACTATTACTGGTGATATGTTAGTCAATGGTAGACCATTAGATGGTTCATTTAAGAGAAGAACAGGTTATGTTCAACAACAAGATTTACATATGGCAGAATTCTCTGTTAGAGAATCATTAAGATTTGCAGCTGATTTAAGACAACCAAAGGATGTCTCACAATCTGAAAAATATGAGTATGTTGAAAAAATTATTAATTGTTTAGGTATGAATAAATATGCTGAAGCCATGGTTGGTAAAATTGGTAGAGGTTTGAATGTTGAACAAAGAAAGAAACTATCTATTGCTACCGAATTAGTTGCAAAGCCATCCTTATTATTATTCTTAGATGAACCAACTTCCGGTTTAGATTCTGAATCATCATGGTCTATTGTTCAATTTATGAAGGCTCTTGCAGATTCTGGTCAGGCTATTTTATGTACTATCCATCAACCTTCAGCTACTTTATTTGAACAATTCGATAGATTATTGTTATTGAAGAAGGGTGGTAAGACTGTCTATTTTGGTGACATTGGTCCAAATTCTTCCGTTATGTTAAACTATTTCCAAAGATATTCTGGTGTTGATTGTGGTATCTCTGAAAACCCTGCTGAATATATCTTAAATTGTATTGGTGCTGGTGCAACTGCTTCTGCTTCTCAAGATTGGGCTGATTTATGGAATAATTCTCCTGAATGTGCTGAAGTAACTGTTACTATTGACAAGTTACATGCTGAACTACCAAGTAGACCTGTCAACACATCTGTTGGTGACTTAACTGCTAAATATGCAACTACTTACGATAAACAATTCTGGTTTGTCTTAAAGAGAACCTATTTACAATTCTGGAGATCACCTGTTTATATTAGAGCTAAATTCTTAGAATGTGTTTTCTGTGCATTATTCGTTGGTTTATCTTTCGTTGGTTTTGATCACTCTATTGCTGGTGCAGTTGGTGCTTTCTCATCTGTTTTCATGTTGTTATTGATTTCTTTAGCTATGATTAATCAATCGCATGTTTTTGCAATTGATTCAAGAGAATTATATGAAGTTAGAGAAGCTTTATCAAATACTTTCCATTGGTCATGTTTATTATTATCACATTCATTAATTGAAATCTTCTGGTCTATCTTCTGTGAATTTGTTTGTTACATTTGTTACTACTGGCCAGCACAATATTCTGGTAATGCACCATTTGCAGGTTTCTTCTTCTTTATCTATGTTTTAATTTTCCCAATCTATTTCATCTCATATGGTTTAGCAGTCTTATATTTCTCTCCAGATGTTCCATCAGCTTCTATGATCAACTCTAACTTATTTGCATCTATGTTGTTATTCTGTGGTATTTTGAATCCAAAAAGATGGTCACCAAAATTCTGGTCTTTCATGTATGTTGCATCACCATTCACCTATTTCGTCCAAGCTTTCGTTGGTGCTATTGTTCATGATAGAGTTTTAATTTGTAACGAAGATGAATACAATATTATGGATGCTCCAGAAGGTCAAACCTGTGGTGAATATTTATCAACCTATATTGAAAACAATGGTGGTTATCTTGCAAATCCAAACCAAGAAGCTCAATGTCAATATTGTCCATACACTAACCAAGAACAAGTTGTTGAACAATACGGTATTCATTACAGTCAACATTGGAGAAACTTTGGTATTGCTTGGATTTATATTATTTTCAACTTCTTTGCAATGTGTTTTGGTTACTGGCTTTTCAGAGTTAAGGGTTTCTCCATTTCCGGCCTCTTCAATCTTAAGAAATGGTTTGAAAAGGCTAGAATTGACAGACATGAAAAGGATACTACTATTTTTGCACCAAAGGCTGGTGATGATAAACTTTTAGTTGCAAAAAAACCAGCAAATTGATTTAGCTGATTACTTTTCAATCATTTTATTATTAATGATACGATTACCAACTAATACCTAATAATTCAAAAATCAAAAAAAAACTACAAAATTTTTATACATACGTTACAACTATTGTTTTTTATACATACATAACATTTTTTTATAATACTTTTTTTCATACATACATTATTTTATGCTCTATACCATATTAATATATTAAGTGCTTACTTTTTAAAAGAATACATTCTCACCTTTAAACAGGCGCATAAGTTTTGAATTTTTTAGATGTACAAAAAAAATAAACGTTTTTCTCGAATTTTCACGTTTGATTGAAAAAATCGGAAACATGAATTTTTCAGTTTTTTCTGATTTTGAGATCCACTGAATATAAAATATTTTTCTATACCAAGGGAAGATATACAAAGTCACCAATGAGACCTGTTATACTTACTTCTAGTCTTCTTCGAACTTTTAGATTGATTAGACCAGTTACATTTATTAGAAATCATTCTGAATTATCAACAACAACGGATATTAACAAAACAAAAGATAAGATTGAACAAGACAATGCAGAAACACACTCTAATCCCAAATATTTTGGAAAATCTAAAAAACACTATAAACTTTTAATTGATGAAGTAAAAAATGAGAGTGATTTAAAACTGGCATATAATGAATATATACAAATTATTAAAGATCAGGAATCTAAAAATTTACTCCACTGTAAAGATTGTGGTATTGGTCCATTACAATCCAAAGATCCATCATCAACAACATACTTTAAGGTACCACAACTAAATTTTAGAGCTTCAAAGTTTATTAATACTGATAACATCAAAAATGACTTAGGTTTACCAAAGGACGTGAAAAGTGAATTAGTCAGAGATATTGAATTAAAGGAAAAATACCAAAGAATAAATGAAGGTTTTGAAGAAGATGTTGATCTAAAAGTAGACGAAAACTCGAGACCGACACTTACAGTTACTGACGTCTTGTTAGAACAGCAAAAGAAAACACTTGCTAAAATTGCATTAATGAAATTTGATTGTAATCGTTGTAAACAGTTAAAAAGTCATGGTGTTTTCAATATTGAAAGTCAAAATATTGATGAAATTATGAAGAAAGTCCCAGAAAATGGACATATTGTTAACGTTGTCTCAATTTTTGATTTCCCATTATCATGTTCAAGAAAAATTTTGAGTAATGGAAGGGATCCAAAAAGTATTTATTATATTGTTACAAAGGCAGATTTATTCTTCCGTAAAGAATCACAAATTAATAAAACTGGTTTACAATATATTAAGGATGTTTTACAAACGTATATGGATGCAGACCCTGAAAAGGTTTTTTTTGTTTCAGCTTCAAAATCGTGGGATGTTAAAAGTACAATGTCAAAACTACCATCCGGTAAAATATATTTTATTGGAAGAGCAAATGCAGGTAAAAGTTCACTTATAAAATCAATGATTGCATCATATCATGGAATCGATGTTAACAATCCATTAGTTGCAAAAATTGAAAAGAAAAATTTAAACTATTTAGATAATTATGACATTGAATCACCTGGGGTTTTCCATATACCAGGATTTACAAGAAACTTCCTAAAATTCCAAATTGGTGAAAAATTTACAGTTATTGATACACCTGGTTTCATTGAACAATCCCCATCGATTTATGATTATATGACAGAGGATTTAATTAGACAAAAGCCAAAGTATCCACTATTTGTAGCTGAAGACCGTAGAAGAATTACAAAGTTAGCTGTTAAGGGTCCAAAACTTTTTAGTGGCGAAGCACTATATTCATATGGTGGCTTTTTTTATTTACAGCCTCCACAAGGTACTATTATGAAAAGCTGTGTTGCATTTAGTAAAGGTGAAAGCAAATTTGAAGCAAGATATCGAAATTGGACAAGATGTAAAGATATTAATCTTGAGAGACCTGATCAAATTGGTAATAGATTTGGAGTTAAGCGTGAAGCTATTGATAACTTAGAAAGATTTGTTATACCACCATTCTATGGAAATATTGATTTAGTTATTCAAGATTATGGCTTTCTCACAATTTCTCCAACAAGTTCACCTAAACATGTTGATGGATTATTTCAAATTTGGATTCCAAAAGGTGTAAGAGTCATTGTTAGAGAATCAATTTTTAGATTTATGTATAAAACTCATGATGTTGTTGATGAAACAGGTAATAAACTATCCAAGGTAAATATTGCAAAAAGAGGTAGAACAGTCTTAAACAGTATTCTTGATGAAAATAAACTACATTTTACTGAATTAATTAAAGTTGAAAAACACCTAACTGATAAACAAGCATTTTTGAAAGTTTGTCCAAGTGAAGATATGATCAAACTTGGAGATAATCCCAAATTTCTTTCTCAATGTGATTATAAAAACCAGTATTGGAGGAAATTGGATTTATAGGTGTTTTAACTTCTGTATTTAGAATAAGAATGTGTACATAGTTAGTTACCCGGCGTGTAAATTTGGAAATTGAGAAAAAAAATTCAAAATTTCGTTTCAACTCAAATTGTTAAACTGTAAACACGCTGAGTCTTGGTTGGCAATTTCATCCTAAAGATACATTAAAACAAAGAATTATCATCATTAGCAATGGCACAAGTAATATCTGGCTCGGGACTAGCTGAATCAGGTGATGGTTTCGGTTCAGATCCCAAAAAACGTTTAAATACATCAAATTTAATCGATTTAGTTGAATCATCAAAAAATTTACCGAAACGTCTGGATGATATTGACACATTACATTTAAGTCTAAATGAAATTCAAAAAAGGGCTTACAATTTGAGAAAATATAATAAGAAAGATAGTGAGTCCAATTTATACACTAAGGCACATTATCTTTTGATTGGCAAAGGATTAACAATTGAAGAAGTTGAGAATGATTTGAATTCAATTACTAAATTGATTAAAATTAATAATGATAAATCCATCAATAAAACTTCAAGACTAAGTTCTAAATCAAACACGTATTCTAGCTTAAAACCAAGTAATTTGGAATCTTATATGTACAAACAAAAAGATGAAGATGTTTTGTTAACAATCGAAAATTCTTTAACCACAGCTGCAAAAGACTTTGATAATTTTGTTAATAGCAATATTAATTTAGATTGGGATTTTAAGAAAAATGAATTACGTGAAAAATTATCTAATGTTATTAAACGTGAATCATCAAATTCACTAATTTCAACACTTGACTCCAGAAAATTGAAAAAACTGACACAAAAGGAAATGATTGAAACTAAATTAACTTGGGGTTCAAATAAATCACAGAGTATAATTTCATCTAATTCTAACTTTGATGATGTCAAAAGTTCTAAAAGTTTAGATTCAATTGTCAATCCAAATGTATCATTTGCTTTAAGGAAAAAATTTGAGTTAAATGCGGAAGTTATTTACGAATTAAATGAAGCAAGACAATCAAACAATTGGTATAAATTAGCAACAGTGATTTCAAGTTTATATAAATCTGACATTTCTGGATTTTCAAATAAAAATGATCAAATTCATGAATCGTGTATTATAATTCGAGATTTTTGTGAAGATTTAAATGAAAAGATTGATGATAAGTTAAGACCATATAGATTTTCCAATGCAACGTATTCAAAATTGAATGATTTTGAATCAATTAAATTAAGAGAAAAAATAGTTTTAAGTGGTAAAAACTATTTGGAAACGCAATTTAAAGATTATATCAATGAATTGTATTCAATGAATATAAACAATAACAACAACAATAATAATAATAATAATAACAAACCCAATAGCACCAGCAACAACACCAATAATAATATTTTTAATAACAATAATCAAGATAAGTTTTTAATTCCAAATATTGATAGAGTGATCAATTTTATTGAACTAACACTGAAAACGAAACAAAAACAATGGAAAATTCCAAACATGACATTTGTTAATGGATTACCGTTATGGGCCATATTGTTTTATTTATTGAGAGCAGGATGTTATAATGAATCAATTATATTAGTTTCTAAATACGAAGATTCGTTTTTAAAATTAGAAAAATCATTCCCATTTTATTTAAAATCATATTGTGAAAGTAAAGACAGGAAGTTAAGTGATGAGTTACAAGGTAAATTAAATAATGAATTCAATCAATATTTTAAAAATTCAACTAGTAATATTGATCCATTTAGATATGCATGTTATAAACTAATTGGTAAATGTGATTTGTCTAAGAAATCATTACCATCGATTACATTAAATATTGAAGATTGGCTATGGTTACATTTATCATTAATCAAAGAAGATGATGTTGAAGAAGAGGATAGTGAAATGAGTTCGTCATTCAATGATAGATATAGATTAACCGATTTACAAAAGAATATACTTGAATTTGGACCTGAATCGTTTAATATTTCAAATAAAAATCCAATGTATTTACAAACTTTATTATTAGTTGGACTTTATGAAGATGCCATAAAATATTTATATTCCAATAATGAAATCGATTCAATCCATTTAGCGATTTTATTAAATTATTATGGATTGATTAGAATTAATGATGATGAGGAGAGTAAGAAGTTATTGAACATTGATGTACAAGGATTTAAATCAATCAATTTTCCAAGAATGATTGGAAATTATGTTAAGAAGTTTAAATTTAGTGATCCAAGAGTTGCAAGTGAGTATTTATTTTTAATTTGTATGAATCCACGATTACCAAATAATGATAAATTAATTAAAATATGTCAAGAATCAATTAGAGATTTAGTTTTAGAAACTAAAGAATTTGTTTTATTGTTAGGTAAGATTAACAAAGATGGAAGTAGAGTTTCAGGTATAATTGAAGAAAGAAAGAAACTGATGCACTTAAAGGATGAAAAATCATTTTTGTATAATATAACTGAAAAGGCAGCACAAAAGGCAAATGAAGATGGTAGATTATATGATTGTATTTTATTGTATCAATTAAGTGAAGAATATGATATTGTTTTGAGAATAGTTAATAAATTATTAGGAGATTTCATAAATTCAATTTCATTGAATAGCAACAACAGTATTTTAGAGAATGATAACGCTGATGATACTGGTGATACAGAATTGAATATAATTAAATTAAGTGATAATATATTGAAAGTTTACAAATCATCCGATAAGATAATTTCTAAGATTTCAAACAGTAATATATTAAATTGTGAAAAGCTGCTCTCAATTTTCAAAATTTTCAAAGAATTTAAAAAGCTAGAAGCAGAAGAAGAGGAGGAGGAAGACGAAGCTGGAGAAGAAGGTGGTATGGGTAATTACTACAAGGTTTTAACAATGATTAGAGACCTCGACCTGATTCCATTTTTGGTTAACGATGATATGAATAAGATTAGATCATTTATTAAAGCATTTAATAATCTAGATGAAAGTTTAATGAAAAATATACCAAATTTGATAGTGATTGAAATGATAATTTTACAAAAATTGATATTATTAGGTAATACTAACTTGAATACTGAAAAGATCAATGAATTTAGACAAGTTTCTAAAAACTTGATGATTTTCACAGGTTTGATTAAATATAAAATGTCAAGAGAAATTTATTCGTTATTAATTAATTTAGAAATAAATATATAATTAGATTTAGATGTAAAAAAAAAGACCTATATGTATACAACAATTTATAATTTAATGATCGCATCCACCATCATGATGATGATTATGATTATCACTACCGGATACGGGTTTATTATTTTTCCTTTTATATTTAGGTTGTCTTTCATAAGCATTCGGTATAGTATTTCCTATTTCATCATCAGATTCAGATTCCGAACTACTACTGCTACTGCTGCTGCTGCTTTTATTCCCATCACCATCATTATCATTTTTTTCCACTTCGTATTCATTTTCGTTATTTGGATGGAAAATGCAACAAATTTTACTACTTTTCTTATTTAGAAATTCGTTATCTATAACATCATTTGTCCAGCTCACTTTTTTCCTTTCCTTTGTTTTATCACTACTTTGGTCATTTTGATTTTGCTCGTCCTCCTCACCTTGATGGCTACTTCCTTGTAAATGCAATACAGGGATGTTTGGGACGGGGATGGTTATAGTCTGTGTGGATGATGAAGCAGTCGTTGTTGAAGCATCTGTGTTTGCGTTCGTGCTGGGGTTTGTGCTTGGGTTCGAAGTGGATTGTGCAGGAGGCATTTAGGTATCTTGAAATGTACAAGTTTTATGTCACAATGATGCATAGAAATCATGACAGTCGAAAAAGTATTGTCTTACGAAAAGAGAAAATGAGAAAATGAGAAAATGAGAAAATGAGAAAATGAGAAAATGAGAAAATGAGAAAATGAGAAAATGAGAAATTCGGTAATTGCGAAAAGACGTCGGCCGTTGGCCCGGGAGGTTGGGAATTGAGACCGAAGCGAGCAAAACAAAACGCTGCAGCCAGCAATCAACGAACAAGTGAACAATTGGACAATTCTTGTGGAGTGGAGCGGAGCGGAGGCTTAACGCGGCAGAACGGCGATCCGGCGATCAGCGACTGGCGCTCGGCGATGTGCGGGCGGGGCCTGCTGGATGAGAGGTACGTAAATAGTCAGATGGAGAGTTAGACGGAGAGTTGAAGGGATAGATTTACACAGGAGAAGGCAGAGGTATCAGGTTCTGTTGTAGCGTTTGGACGGCTGGTGCTGGTTCGGAGGCGGGCTGCCCTGTTGGTCGTTTGGTAGCGGCACGGGAACTGGAGTGGACAGTGGTTGCACGGACAACGGCGGGTGTGGTGTGCGTTGTGTGGAAAAGTCCGGTTTGGGGGCCGTTATAGGGGTGGAGATGTATTGATAAGTCGGTATGAACTGTTGGTAATATTGTTGTGTGGGTGTCTGTTGTGGTTGGTGTGTTTGGTATTGGTGTGGGTATAAATAGACTGGGTATTGATTTGGTGGGAGTGGGAGTGATGGTGGTGGTGGTGGTGGTAACTGTTGCTCTTGCACTTGCTGTGGTTGCAAGTAATGGTTATACATTTGTTGATTGGCAGTGTTATGAAAGTTACTATTATAATTTGGATGGTATTGAAAATCCGAATTCATCGTAGAAATTGATGAGATTGGAGATTTCGATGATGAAGAGGGGGATGGGGATGATGATGGTAATGGCAAAAGTTGCTGTGAATTATGATTACCTAACATTTGTCTCTTATCCATAATGATCCCATCATCTTCGAGCGACCTCTTATTTATTCTTGTATCGTACACACTGTCAAAATTATTGAAATTTTCCTTAATGAATTTTGATTTTTCAAAACTTGACAATGATTTCAGTTTTTCGTAAAATAATCTCTGCTTCTTTTTAATTTCGTTATTAATGTGGGTTCTTTCATGCTTTTTCAAATCTTGTGGCCTTTTGAAAGTTTTATTACATAATTTACAATCATATGGTTTGAATGGAATGTGGACTCGAATATGTGAAGTGATATGATCTCTTTTTATAGTAACTGTTGAACAATTATCCCATTTGCAACTTAGGGACAGGTTTTTGTTACATTTGCGGCCAATATGGAAATCACATAAATGGACATAAAGCGACTTTGCATCATCGAAAACTTCATCACAGTTTTCCCATTTACAAGAAAGACCAGTTTGTACTTCCTTTGTTGTTGGTGGTGGTGGTGTTGTAGTTGTTGTTGTAGTTGTTGGTTCTGCGACTGCTGTCGAAGCCGTTGTCGGTGACGATTCTGGAGACAGCAGGGTTGAGATGGTCATTCTGCGAGCAGACATGGTTAGCAAACAAAGAAGAAGATACGTCTCGAGAATCGCCAGTCCTAAGTACGGGTGGTGGTGGCTATTTAAATGGCTTTAGCACCCAAAAAGCAGAAAAATCTAAAAAAAAGTGAAAATTGCCAAGCTCCCAAGATCTTCTTCACGGGCCAAGGCCGAAACTCCATTTACGAGACTGAGCCCGCAAGAACTTCTCATGCGGGCCGAGCCTTTCTTTTGGCTTAAACCCGTGGGGCGTTCTTCGGGAACTGGCACTAATTTTTTGCACCGGCGTTGGGGGTGACGCAACAGCGAGACGCGCGTGCACCTGCGCCCGTGTCACGTGTGTTTGTGTGTGGTGGTCACGTGCCGGCGCATTTGTCTGCGAGCTTTTCGATTCGATTAGATTAGATTAGATTAGATTAGATTAGATTAGATGATAAAGAAACACATACAATAACTATAATAATTACACACCTAAGACAGTGCTTTCTTGATTTTGCTGAAGAAACCCTTCTTTTCCTTCTTCTCACCCTTGGCTTCCTCTTTAGGAACAAGCTTCTTGACCTTCTTGACGTATTTTGGCTTTCCTTCTTCTTCTTCTTCTTCTTCTCCCTCTTTCTTTTCTTTAGCTTCTTCTTCAGCCTTCATCTTAGCGTTTAATTCCTTGGCATCAACATCTCTTACTTCGTCAAAGACACCTAATTCTCTAGCATTTTCTGGAATAACAATGCCTGGTTCCCCTAATGTAGTTTGTTTACCCTCTTCACTTGGCATGACCGTAGTTTCAGCCTTCTTATCGGCAAAAACTGGCACTGACAATCCACTTTCTGGAATAATAGTCTTACCAACTTCGGTCTTACCAACTTCGGTCTTACCTAATTGGGTCTTACCTAATTCAGTCTTACCGCCAGGTAATTTATCACCTTTAAGTAACTTACCATTTTTATCAAATTCAATATAGTTATTGACATTTCCAGTTTCGTCGATGACAGTCCAATATTCATCACTTGTAACCCAGTCACCATCATTAATAACAAACTTAAACTCAATCTTAGAATTATCTCCAGTTGTCTTGATTGGTACTTCAAGTTCAAATGTTCCCTTTGGAGTTTTGATCAATGGTAAAGTCTTTGACCAATTGTCAAATGTACCTGTGACTACAACATCTTTGACGTTTTCATCTGCTGGCCTGTAAAAAAAAAAAACAAAGAAGAAATAGATTCATTATTAATAAGTGATTGATTGTTAGTATTTTATTCCTAATAGCTCGATTTTCGGTGATTCCCCCTAACGCCACAAGGGCGATAGTCACTATTCTTTAAAAAAAACCCTGAATCACATCATCTCAATTGGATGCATAACGTAACGTACCATTTAAAAGTGAATGTAGACATAATGTGTGTATGTACTTAGCAACGTAATATAACACAATGTAACTTAACGTAGAAAAGAAAGCTGATAACAGTGGGGGATGGGCATGGCATAAAATTACAAAGTTACCAGTTTTAAATTTGTAAATCGGCAAATTTTTTCCGTCAAGATTGGATTTTGTTTGCTATGTCTCGCGAAATGCTGGTTTTTTCAATTTTACGTTTCAAAGTTTTAGTTTAACACTATAAATATTATACAGAGATGATACTGTAGATCAATTATATTAGTTGGTTGGAATAGTAGTATCCGCTTCATCACATCATCACATCCCCTCTCTCTTACGATTGTTGGGACCATTTCATTGCTTCAATGCTTGTAACAACAACAATGATCGTGACAGGTAATGTTAAAATTGCATAACCGTAGAATAAAACTCCGGCCATTTCCTTCTGATACAATTCATTTATTTGACAGATTTGACTTAATTGAATTGCCGGTGGTGCTGTTATAAGTAGGAAACTTGTAATTAAAAATATCGGATCTTCCATTATACTTAGTGAAATAAATTTAACCGATAATACAAGCACTGGTAATAAAATAAGCGATGGTAAAACCATTCTACCTAATAATGAACCTAAAATCATCTTTTTATAATGTGGACATGCTGGCGGTATGTCACTTGACGGATTCAAATTTGCTCCTAAAACAACTAAAATCAATGGAATGGAAACACTACCCAATTGTTTGATTGCACTTGACACTGTGTGTTGAACAAATCCATTATTTTCATAAAATTCTGCCTTTACAAATGGTATCGATGCAGCTATTATTGCTAACAGCATTGACCATAATGGTGGATTCATAAATGAAATGAATTTTGTGAAATATCTTTTGATGGTTGATTGTTCGAAAACTTTAACTTCTTCTGGAATCGCAACTGAACCACGAATCAATCCAGTTTCTGAATTATCATCAAATTCAAAATTCGTATGGTTGTCAGTATCAATATCATGCGATTCTTCATCATCATGATGGCTATTATTATCAATATAATTCAAATTATTATTTTGAACACGTTCTTCGTCGTCATGATCACCATAGAAAATAACATGATCTGGTTGTCTTGCTAATAATGTATTATAACCCCAACTCCATCTTAACATTTGACCTAACTGTTGAAAGATTAATAAATAAATTAAACCTCTAGATGCAATTTTATCTGCATTATCATCCGGAACATCTTCCCATTCTAAATTTGGTAATGAATAAGCTAACGCCAAAGTTAAAGAAACTGGTAACGAATTTGAATTACCAAAAACTGACATTGCAGTAACAAAATTAGATTCCGGTTCTGTTAATTCTAACCATTTAGACACGAAAATTGATGAAAAATATGAAACCAATGTTGTTAATCCAAATAGTAATGGTATAAGTATAAGTTCAACCAATTTCTTCAAACTTAAAGATGATGCCAATTTCGAGAAAATAAGTGCAGGAGTAAATAAATCAACGTTTAATCTTGAAATAACCTTAATACCTTCATTGCTTAATAAATTGGAATTAGCTGCCCAAAATCCGGATAAACATATAATGAAAACTTGAAGAACTGCTTGAAATGTTAAAAATGATATCTGTGTAAATGAAAGGCCATTTGAAGTTGTAACTAAATTTGAAAATATATCTTGTGGAGTGGGGAGTACCATAGCAATGGTTTGCTTGATACGAATAAAAAGATTAATGAAATGAAATGAAAAGGATTCAGAAACAGAAAAAAAAGGAAAGAAAGAAAGAAAAAGAAATGAAAGAAATAAACTAGACACTGCTTTTATCCTCTTCTTTATCAGTTATTATCAAATTGATGAGGATTTGAATGAGGATTTATTAGAATCTGAAAAATGAATGCAACAAAAATAATGACAAATGAAAAACGAAAAATGAATGCGTAAATTTGTGGTGGCTTAGTTTTTCTAGCTTTTTTCCCGTTTTGGTGGGAAATTTACGGAAGCTGTGGAAGCGGTGGGGGGAATAGTGTGTATTCTTGTGGGAAGATTGTTTTTTGCCCACAAAGCAACATTTATTTACACATCTTTACACATCACCTTCTGAAAAATGCACGTAGCTTTTCCAATGGCTTCTTCTCTAGTTCGATTTCTGCAGTGGCAGATGGACTTGTAAGTGGTTCTGTTTTCATCCATGGAATCCAATTTAAACCTTCCTTTTTTTCTTCTTCAAAACCTCCAAATTTCGGTTCAAAAAATGTAAATAATTCATCATCAGTAACTAGATTCCACTCCTTGAAAACACTACTTTCTCTGAACAGTTTAACAAACTTAGTACCAAATTTGTTGATTTGATTTTCCCAAAGATCTAATCCTAACTTCTTGTGCATTCCTTCATCTCCATTCTTTAAAAATGTATCGTATTTCAAACAGCTCAAGAATCCAATTAAATAATCTTCAAATTTACTACGTATAAATTCATCACCACCTTGATAATTGCCAATATCTAACGATAAATTATTAATTGTACGACTAGTATTTTCTTCTTCTGGATAATCTTTATTGACAATATTTACAATATTGTCAATAAATTTTTTATCATCCCAACTTAATGCTAACCCGTCACATAAAATTTTATTGAGAATTTCAACTTTACATCCATTGTTATTTCCAAATAGTCCAACATCTTTTTCATCTAAATAAATAATCATGTCAAACCATTCATTCTTACGTTCTAATAAAACATCATTACTTGAACCAATCAAAAACCCTGTAGAATTTGGATTTGTAATTGTTGAAATTTCCTGAAGCGTTAAATATGGTTGAAAAAACTTATGCATACCAAAAATCTTCAATGGTAATCCTAGAAAGTTAAGCATACTTGGCCTATCGGAACTTTTCATTGATTTAGCCTTTTCTTTAATGGTATGTAATGTATTATCTTTTAATGGATAACCACAATCATCTAAATTATTGATCAATCCACTAATTAGTCCAATCAAACAATATTCAATATTTGATAGGATAGTTAAATCTTTTGAAAAGATTAAAATTTTAAAATCACCAAGTAGTAACGCCTTGAATATAACTAATAAATTTCTACCTAATAAATGAACACATTGTTGAAAATTGAATCCCATAAAAATATCACTTTCTTTAATAACCTTTTTATTCCCATCTGGAATATCCAAACTAAATCCATTCGAATTATAAGTGTTCGATAAATCAAGATATAAAGTTTTCAATATTTCTACGTCTTTAAAATTGTGTTGTTCAAACCATGCTTTGGTAATTATACTCAATTTTTCCCTGATTTGAATAGGTATTGGGCTTCTAGTTATCAGTATAACCGATTTCTGAATGACACTACGTTTAATATCTGGATTTTGTTCCGGTATTAAATTACTTGGAATTTGTCTGATACATGCACATCCAAATAGTGTAACTACACCTTGAGTAGGATCTTCCATTATAATATAATTATCATTAGTATCTTTATCTTCACATATGCCATCATCGGTATCTTTACCACCACTTGAAACATCAACTTTCTCAAAATCTAGTTCGACACTATTTTGTCTTAATTCATCGTAAACAATTGTAAAATTGGTAAAAGTTTCATGAAATTTATGAACTCCATCGGGTAATCCACAAAATGGCAAGCAAGGCCAAATTTTATTGACTTTACCAATCTTTTCAGGCATTGTATCTGGATTTTCAATTGTTTCATGATCCAACCAGTATGTCAGTTCTGGTCCGGTTGTATGATTGAAATCTATAACTGCTAATGAAACTAAAAAATTGGATGTGATTGATTGCAGTTTATGTGAAAGACTTGAAATTTCAACGTATTTATATTTTTGTGAATGTGTTGATGATATTGGTGACGTTGGTGTTATAAGTTTAGATTCAGTTGGTTCTGTTAAATCAGTTGGTACTGTTGGATCAAGTGGTTCTGTTGGATCAAGTGGTTCTGTTGGATCATGTGGTTCTGTTGGATCATGTGGTTCTGTTGGATCATGTGGTTCTGTTGAATGAACTAACTCTGGTGTTACTGATGTCTTTGATAACTGTGGTGATTCATTAACTAAATCAATAGACTTTTCATCTATTGGCGTGGAATCTTTTGTTATATTTATAGGGTCGTTCGATTTTTCATGCTCAGGTTGAATGTCTGCAAGTCCTGTTGATTTTATTCCTTTACTTTCAGGTGTGTCTAGTGAATCCTTGTGAATTTTATCAACTATTTTAGATTGGCTATTATCTAATTCTGAATCTTTTTCAATTTCATTAAATGAGTTCGACTGGTTGGTTTCTGACTTTGAAACTGGAATTTTGGTTTCCAAAATACGTTTATGTTGATCACCTTCTTGCACCTCAATAGGTGAATCGATTTTGTTCAACTCTAGGTATTTAGAATCATCAGGCTTAGTAGCTTTTGCTTTTTCAATTTGTTCATTAGATTCTGCTTCATTTTCATCTTCATCGTCATCGTCATCGTCATCGTCATCGTCAGAGTCGCCGACTATAAACTTTGAATTTGTATCATCATCAATTAACTCACTGATTTTACTGTTAACTTCTTCATTGGACTTACTTTCGTTGAAATTTGCAAGAGAAGTCTTTTCTGGAACCTTGTTGGGTTCATCTAATACTATTGAATCATCAAGCTCATCGTTAGAATTTTCAAATTTAGAACTTGCATCATCATCAACATCAATATCAACACTTTCATTGGCATTTATGACAGCATCAGAGTTAATTTTTTCACTAGTAATATTATCAATTTCATTTTCAGAATCTTTAGCATCTAGGTCTGTTTCATTGTTTTCAACATTTCTTCCAACTGAAATATCATCATTGGATTGTGTAGGAACATCCGGTGTAATTACTGCATTATTATTCTTTTTCTTATTCTTACCCTTTCCTTTCTTGGCCATGTTGTTCTATATAACTATACGTAAAACAAAACTACAAAGAAAAATAGAGAGTTGACTTCCTGAAGAAAACTGAAATTCTGATTTTTTCGAGTTTCCCTAATATGACAATTGCGTTTCATTTTACCATTTAATTGTTCTTAATATCAAATCCAACTTAGTTTTATATGTTACCGTTTTATAATAGGAACTGAAGTTTAACAGTAGTTGTTCATCAATAAAGGTTGCTCATAGTTGTGGTTTTTTATAACTGTTTTTATTTCCTATTCCATAGGAACAATTAGGTGCTTAAAACCTGATAAAGCTATATTTAGAATTTCTTCATCTTAAACTCAAAACATTTTCCAGTTATTTTCCATTTACACAAGACGTGAACTTATATATATCTATATATATATATATATTTATACAAATTATACAAATAATTAGCATAATTATAATTTGTATGGATCACTCAGGTACCTTATAATTGGACCATCACCAACTTTTTCCACAATTTTATCTAACCAAATAAGTAATAAACCAGATTGTTTTAAGGCCCATTCTTTAGACATTAAGGAATAAAAATATTTAACAATGATGTCAAAATCATCAATTGATAAGCCATTAATAAACTTATCGACATCATTGGTCTTCACGCTTACAAAAATTTCAAAAACTGATTTCAAAAATAAATCAATCACTTCAGGGCTTGATCCATATGGCGTTTTTTCAGTTGATAATTTAAAAGCTTGAATTATATCCATGTGTTGGATTAATGTACGTAATTCTTGTGTAAATGATTGAATATCAGCAATGGAAGTATTTGGCTTTAACTCCGGTAATTCATCTGCCTCATATTGATTATCTGGATCATATTGATCAATGTCGATTCTTCTCCAATCTTGTAAACTCATTGGTTGGGTGTTTTTGGATAAATGTTAGTTACCATAGGAAACAACACCGCTGGCAAGCGGTTTGATGTCGATGTATGTAATTGAATTCTACAGCGTTGCGCGGGCGATCTCAACATGAATCTGACTTAGAAAATGCACGAATTGGGCAGTTAATCTCTTTTTGCTTTTTTTAGAGTTGTGAATCGACAATGGCAACTTCCCTAGAGGCCTATTTAGAACAACATTATGCGAAGAAAAGAAAGGAGGTAAATTTGGTAAAAAAAACTGAAGAAAGTGACAAAGAAGTCCCTAGAAGCATTGATCATGATGATGTGAAAAAGTCCGTAAAAAAACATGCAGAAGAAAAACCTGAAACGGCAGAAGTATCTGGGGGGTGGATAGACATCCAAACTAAAGAACCTGTGAATAAAACTCCAAACTCTGGACTACAAACAAATGCACAGTTACGACAAGAAGTTGAAGCAAAGGAATCTATTTTTCAACGAGAAAAAGAACTGCTGAAAAACATAAATACGAATGACGGATTGGCTAATAAAACAGTTCATAGAGATTCAACTGGTCGTAAATTAACAGATTTGGAAATTAAAGAGCTGGATACAAAAAGGCAAAAGACCAAATCAAGCGCTGAAGTTGATGAGGAAATAAGATATAGAAATAGAAATGAAGCTGGTATCTTGAAAGAACGAAAAATGCGTGAACAAGTAAAAAATTTGAAAACCCAGGGTATAAATGTGTATGAAAACGATGAAAAATTAATCAATAAGCAAAAGAAACAAATTTTAGAAGAAGACCCTGCTTTATTATTCAGTACAAAAGTTATTAAGAAGTTTGAAAAGGATAATCAAGACAAGAACTTTACAAGTATATCAGGTAGAAAATTATTTACTGAAGTTAATAGATATCCTTTGAATAGGTTTAAAATTAAACCTGGTTGGAGATGGGACGGTGTCGTTAGAGGTAATGGATTTGAACAAAAATGGTTTGATGCTCAAAAACGATGATTGATGATTAATTAACTCTTTTTTAAAAAAACTTTTTAGTAAATTGTATAATACAAATAAAATAAACTAAAATAAAATAAAATAAAATAAAATAAAATAAAATAAAATAAAATAAAGTAAAATAAAATAAAATAATATAAAATGAAATAAAGGAGATCATATGAAAATGATAATAATATTAAACAAATAGATAAATAGAAGTACTTTCCCTTTTATGAAAAACACATAAACAGGTTTATCTCATGATAGCAAATCGCAAACTAAGCTTCAGTAACATTGACGTTATTAATTTTTTCACCTTTGTTACCTCCTCTTCCACGGAAGTTATTACCTCTATTACCGCCTCTACCACCTCTTCCGCCTCTTCCATTTCTTCCACCTCTTACATCTCTATCAGCCTTACCGCCTCTATTGCTCTTGTTATTAGTATTGTCATACTCTACATTAGCTTTTTTTGTAGTCATTGCTGCAGGTGCAGTCGGTAGTGTCATGGTTCCCTTTTCTGTTTCAGTTAATTTAACTGCTTGCGTTGTGTCAATACCAACACTATGTAACGCATCTAAGACTTTTTTAGAACTTTCAGCGTCGATTTGAATTGGTGGACCATTCATTTGTCCCACATTCATTGGCATCATTGGCATCATTGGCATTTGTGGCATATAAGGATACATTGGATTTGGCATTGGAAATGGTGGTGGTGCAAAATTATTAGGATTCGGAGCCATTGGGAACATATTCATTTGTGGTGGAACATGTTGCTGTTGGTGTTGAACTGGCCTTTGTGGAACTGATTCTAATGTTGATGGCGATAACGCATTGCTTACTAACATATTCAAAAGGTTCTTTGCATCCCCAGGTCCATTAGTTGCTGCTGGTAACTTGATTTCCTTTTTATCTTCTTTCAACTCACCTTTTACGACAGATTCAATCGATGGAGCTTTAGAAACGACAGGTTTCCTTTTATTATCGGATTTTTTAGCTCCATTAACGTCCTTTGCATCATTATTGATAATATTTAATAATTCGTTCTTTGACTGTGCCTTTAACTTAGCAAGGTTAGCAGCTTCTTCTCTCTTGACATTTTCTTCTTTAGCCTTTTCTGCAGCTTTCTTTCTTTGTTGTAACTTGACTTTATCAGAAACATTCTTTTTGACACCATTTGAAACGGATCCTGAAGTTGGTTTTGGCATGTAAACAAATTGTTTTAATGAAATATTTAATAATGACGAAGAATCAAGTGATAAACCACGTTGAGTTTCTAATCTACCATCAAATCTATTACCTGTTAAGATTGGTAAATCAAAAATAACATGAACAGAAACTGCAGTTTCTGATGACCTAAAACCAACAACAGTACCTTTTGAAAATAAAGGAACTTTACCTGAATCTAAAACATATAAAACGCGATCACCCAATCTAAACTGTTGTTGTTTTAATTTCAACACGGGAATTGCAGGATTTAAGACCGCAAATCTTGGAATATTTTTCATATTTATTGTTTCAATTGGATGTGAAACTTGCGTATATTCAATGATTTGTTTTTCAATCTTACCAATAGAAAACCTAGATAATGAGTCACTGTTTAAGGTAACTTGAGACAGCATGTCTTTCTTATTCGCAATAAAATCTTTGACATCTCTTATTAAACCTGCAATTTCATCATCACTCTTATTCTTGAATAATTCTTTAGCTCCTGGCATATTATTACCCTTAAAACGTAATAATAGAGTCATTAATTCAGGAAACTTGCGCATGTATTCTCTAATTAAATTAATCGCTAAATCACTGTATTCCCATGATCTGCCATTCTTTCTAGTGTAACCAAGGGTCTTGATACCTTTACCTTCAAATTTTAAACTTAGCCCGATATTAACTTTACTATCTTGAAGATCATAAATCATATACATTGATGTGATTTTAGATAAAATGTAAGTATTGATACCCAAAATTTTAGAAGTTTCAAAAGCAGGATGATAAATAATACTTTCATGTTCAATTTTCGCTGCATCAAAACCAAATAATGGTTCTGCAACTGCATGCTTACTATACTGAATTGCTAAAGTGTTCTTTTCAGTACCAACAACCACTGCTGGTGTACCATATGCTGCTTTACCTAAGAAAATAATAGGAGTTCCGCTTGGATATTCTTCTGAGACTGGAACTGGTTCCTTTTCCTCGAATCTTGAATCCAAATTTTCAATTTTTGGAACAATGAGTTGAATCGGGAAAACTTCAACTTTATCAGAAAAAACTTTAACTAATTTACCTGTACTATTTGGGGTAACACCAACAACTCTTTTAGCATATACTAAGCCTTCAATTGGTTCATTTGGAGTATTATTAGATTTACCCTTAGGTTTAAAGTCTTCACCAGCAATAATTTCTTCAGTTATATCGGTGGCTGAAAATTTTAAACCTTTCCTTTTATGCATAGAATAATTAATGTCATTGATATTTTTATCAAATTCTGCAAGTTCGAAACTTTCTAACGGACTTGCAATAACTTTGGAATTTTTTTGCATCTCATATCTCATTAATGAATCGGTAACATAAACGACAATATATTCTTTTAAATACGGCCAACCAGCAAAAATAATCTTATTACAATAAAGATGAGCAAACTGTTCAGGACTAATATTTTCAAATTCATTTTCAAGCGTTAAAATCATAGACTCTGATCTAGTTGGCTGTTGAAAAACAGTAATCTCATCTGCCTTTAGTTTTGAAGTATGTGGAATGGTTTTCAGAGTTGGAAAACCTGCAAGCATATGAATACCTGTCTTCACATTATCTGCTAACCCAATAATAAAAGGTTTACCTTCTATGGATGGTAAACTAAATGGTGATTCAGTTGCATGAGATTCAAAATCTGGAAATGCAGATGGTAATGGAGATTTTATTAAGGTTCTAATTTGAGGATTGAAAGTGTAAATTAAATCATTACCAAAACTATTTCTTTTCCTTTCTTCAACGTTCAATTTAGAGTTTAATGGTGCCATTGCTTGTTTTAACCTATCTTCATCTACAAATGATAATAAAACCACAGCTTCCCAAGATGCGGATTTACCATTTTTATCAACTTCACAATCATCGGGGTAAAAATCTTTAATTGGAGAATCATCATCAGTCATTAAATGTCTATAACATATTGGAATTAATTCCTTTGATCTCTCAGGTAACACACTCATTAATTGTTCAAAAGGTGTAAAGGGTTTGCCCATTTCAAAATCAAACTTGACATTTAAACCATGCACTAAATCTGAAATACGTGGAGCATAATGATATTTATAATACCATGGCCATGAACAAATACCAGTATAATAATAATTCAAAACCCATTGTAAACCTTCAATATAATTTTCTGTGATTTTAGTTAACTCCACTTCATCTTTAATTGAGAATCCTAATTTTTCTTTATAATAGCTATCTTTCCAATTAGTAAACTTTTCGTTATACAAATCTTCTTTTGAATGTAATGTTTGTTCGTCTTCGATAATAACACTAGACTGATATTTTCTAAGAGTTTGTTTAATATCAATTATTCTTTGGTTTATATCATCAGTTGTTTCATTAACATCAATACCATCAATATCCAATCTAGCAATATATTTGTTAGTGGACGCACTATGTACAATAAATAAACCTATATCATATGCAAATTTTTTCATAAACTCTAAATTTAACTCACTATCGAAAAAATCAGATGGCAATTCAAGTTCGGGTATTTTACTATCATCAAGATGGAATTCTTTAATATTGAAATTTTCGTAATAAACTTTTAAAATCCAGGCAGAAATCAAACCGATAATTTTTTTCTGTTTTCTCAACAATATCTCTTTACCTTGTCTTTCTCTCTTTTTTTCACCCTTTTTGGAAACATTGTCAAGTTGTTTATTGAACCATTCAACATCAATATTACCTTCTTCAAAATTTTCTAATTCAAAAATTGACAAAATGTCCAACCAAATTGCTAATCTCTTCAAATTTATTTTACCTTTTTCATTTATATAACCATCAGTACGTCTCATTGCTTCTTTGAAACTCTGCACTAATAATGGAAATGCACCTTTATTAAGATGTAAATCTGGTAAGTTCGGTAAGAAATCATTACCGATAACATATAAAATCAAAATCAAATCATCAACAACTCTTTCAAAATCATACTCAAATGAAACTTCATCGCTAAGTGATTTGAATTCTTCTTCTAGATAATCTCTCACTAAACTAATATGTAACAAAAAGAATTTTTGATCTACTAAATCTGTAGAAGTTTTTCTATTACGACCAAATACAACTTCTTCTCTTAAAAGCGAAAAATGAGGTTCATGCGCAACTAAACCTAAAATGATCAAATCTGCATCTAAACCGTAAACACAGTGTCTTGTATCTGGATTGTAATCACCTTGTACCTTTTGAACTCTAATATACTCCATTATTTTATGTTCACCTTCACCGGGAACTTCATGACCTGATAAAATAATTTCTATATCTTGCCATCTTTTGTCATTAGAAACTTTTTGATTAATATAAAACTTTAGATTTTCGGTGACTTTTGCCATAAATTCAGTACCTGGGGTAATTGCATTCTTGTCAAATGCAGGGTCCTTTGGAATAGGTTCACCGGATTCAATAGCTTTTTTTAACGCTTCTTCAGCTTCAATGGCAGATCTAAATCTTCTTGCTCTTTGTTGATTCATTTTAGCTCTTGGTGCAACACCATCGATTGCCATGTAGAAAACTTTCTTTGGTTTAATTAAATTAAAAAGATAATCAATGTATGCAAAAATTGCACCAAAAATTTGTTCGTCTGTCATGCTATTAATTCCACTAGCATTTGAGTGTGAACAATTATGTAAAATAGAATTCATATCTAGGTACAAATTATCATATTCAATTTCTTCTGCTACTGTTATTTCTTGGGCAATCAAAGGCCATCTTTCAGAAATCAATCTGAAAAACTTTGGGATACCTATATTAAAAAAAATAAAAATATTATTGATAAAATGTTAGTAAGTTATTCAAAATAAAGGAACAGTTTCTTTCAACTATACTAATTATAATTCATTCTCCGGTTATAACATTTCAATAATGGGATCCTCTCTCAAAAATCCAGCAATGTGAAATAATACATACCCATTGTGTCTAGTTTCTATAATAATATGTTGTTGAAAACAAACAATAAAACAGATAAAGGCTGTATCTGGTGCCAACGAAATTTCAATTATCAAAGCTCCAGTCAACGAAACGAGCAATTGATGAAAATGTCAAAATGAATCAAAGCCTTCTGTGCACCAGAATTGTCACTAGTCTAATTACAACTTCCGTACACCTACAATACGAAGTGGAGGTGTGGGATGAGCCTCATATTCTGATCACTACACTAAACAGGATCTTGTTCTTCCATACTTAGTTTAGTCCTTTATTAATTAGTCTTAAATATTAATAGTGGGTATACTTGTCTAAAACACATACTTTAGACTTGCCTAGATATATCTTTATTATCAGAGCTCCCTCGTGTCACAAAGTAACTGTTAAGAAACATAATTAATAAATACTAAAATAATCTAAAACGGAGATTATACTGGCTTTTGCGTCGCTCGACCGCTTTTTTTTCTTTTGAAAATTTCACCTGGTTTCAACATGTTTTGAACCTACTGTAATATGTTATGATTCTTGTCAACCTTCTTTCGTAACCCGTTTGGCTTTATTTTCACATTTACAAACACATAAATCATGTTTGGGGGTGCATCTTCTGGTGGTTCCGGCTTTTCTTTTGGCCAAAATAAACCTAATACTGGTTTTTCATTTGGTGCTACTAACAACAATAATAATACTACAAATACTAATACTGCTGGTTCTACCGGTGGTTTTGGTTTTGGTAATTCAAACTATAATACTACTGGTGCAGCCAATTCTGGTGGTTTATTTGGTGCAAATAAGGCAAACAACGCAAATAATGCAAATAACGCTTCATCTAATGCCGGTGGTTTCTCCTTTGGTAGTAACAATAACAATAATAATGCCACTAACACTGCAACCACTGGTGGATTATTCGGTGCAAACCCATCAAATACAGGAACATCCACTGGTTTTAGTTTTGGAAATAATAGCAATAACAATAACAATACTGCAGGTACAACAACCGGTACTGCTGGTGGATTAGGGTTTGGTGGTGCACCAAATAATAATGCAGTTGCACCAACAGCCGGTGGTGGCCTTTTTGGCTCAAAACCGTTGAATTCTACTACACCTGGAACTGGAGGATTATTTGGAAATAACAATAATGCTTCTGCCACACAAACGGCCAGTGGAGGTTTTTTTGGAAATAATAATAATGCATCCACACCAGCAACTGGTGGTGGCTTATTTGGTAATAATAATACAATTAAACCTGCCGCTGGTGGTTTGTTTAGTAACAATAACACAGCAAGTACAGGTGGTGGGGGTTTATTTGGTACCAAACCAGCGGCCACTGCGACAGGTGCTTCATTGTTTGGTAATAATAATGCATCAAGTCAATTTGGCTTTGGTGCAAAACCAGCAGCTACCAATGGTAGTTTGTTTGGTGGAAATACAGGAAATAGTTTGTTTGGGCAACAAGGACAACAGCAATCACAATTTGGTCAAATAGGACAACCACAGCAACAGCAACAACTTCCACAATTAACTGCAATGGCCAAAGTCTCAAGTTTACCACCTGCGTTTCAAGAAGAATTAAAACAGTTAGATCAATATATTCAAACACAAGTGTCAATTGCTGAATATCTTAAGGACCAAGAATCTGCTCATCAAGAACTTATAGTTAGTGTTCCAAGAGATATAAGTTATTTGGAAAAAAATTATGCATCAACAAATCAGGCATTAACGGCAGATTTAAAATTTATTGAGACCTTTAAAAGCAAAACACTAGAGAGTTTTAATGACTGGGTTGAAAAGTTAATCAAAGTTTTTCTTCAATTGACTAATCCGATGTCAAATTCAGGAAATGATCAAGGTCAAGATCAAGGTTTAATGAAGGTGATTATTGGTGTTAGTGGTAATAGAACAGAATCTCCTCAACAACAGCAACAGCAACAGCAGCAACAACAACAAAAATCACAAGAAAAGGGTGCATCGATAAATGTCACAGCAGTTTTGAACTCATATTTCATTTACAAGATTGAAGATTTCAAGGATAATATTGAAAAATATGAATTAATTTTACAAGAAGTTGAAAACTGTATTAATGACTTTGATAATTCTTCTTCTGAAGGTAAAGGTGGCTTGGAATCAATTGTTCGTACGCTACAAGAAGAATTCAAACTTTATGTTGAACTCACCAATGAATTTGCTGAAATTCATCATAATATTAGTAAACTTACTGACAATCGTGACATGTTTTAAACTTTTAGGTTGTATAATAGAAATAAAAATAAAATAGCATTTCATACAATGCATTGTTTGTAATCATTTAATTAATTAACTAAAGTAATAAAATAAGTGAGTAAAATCATCAAGTTATACCACAATTTTTAAAAAGTTAGATCAGGTATCACAATTTGCATCTCGAAATCTTAATTAAAACTCTACGCTTGTACTAAGAGATACACGATTAATGTCTATGCTTTAAATTCACCTCACCACACTATGTCTGTGCCTAGCATGAGTGTTGATCGAATGTTGGCAGTTGCAATAGATCCAATACTTAAATCAAAAACAGCATCAAAAACAAGAATGAAAACATTTACTCAAATTAGATTAGAAACTTTAAAGGCATTAGAAACTGGTACTATAAAAGTTACTGAAAATGATGAACACAGGGACAAAGTTTAGGTTATACATTATTTATTGTTCCAGACTTCTATTAATGTCGTTATATGTTTTATTTTTTGTGAAAATGGAAGTAATTATCCATATCTTATTAAGAAATGAAAATTTATCAATAATTGACGGTTTATCAGCAATATGGTGACAGCTCTAAGTTTTAAGATCTTGCAAATATTCCCAATAATTAGTCGAATAAAAATATTAAGAGCATTTGCAAAATTTCAATGATGTATTCTATAAAAAATTATGAGTGTACAGGTATAAATTTAATACATAAAAACCGTTAGGAAAGAAATAAAATTACATTATATAAACTATTACAGCATGATAAGCTAATATCTTGATCTTCGAAAATTTATGTTATTATTGAAGTAAGAGGTTTTGGTATTGTAATTGCCATTATTATTGTTGCTGTAATTATTATTATTATTATTATTACTAAAACTATTGCCCTGGTTTCTTCTTTTGTTTTGTGAAGTATTATTTCTAACGGGAATATATCCACTTTTACTAGGGCCTGTTGGGATTCTATTATTGTTGCTGCTGCTGTTATTGTTATAACTACGATTATTATTATTGTTATTGTTGTTGCTGTTGCTGCTGTTATTGCTATAGCTATTTCTATAATTATTGTTATTAGTATTATTGTTGTTGTAATTATTGTATCTTGGATATGGAGGTGGCGCATAATTATAATTTGAATTAGTTGCAGTATCATAACTTCTCTTTTTATTGTTTGAAGGATATGAATTATGGCTTTCCCGTTCCTGAGTTAATTTATATTGATTAATCAACTCCTTTGGTAAGTTTTCACCACTAAAGGCAGAACCATTGATATTAGGAGTTTTAGAAATTCTAGTTTGCAAACAGTCATCACCATAGTGACCTTTAGAAGCACAATTATAGCAAAAAATTCTGGAGGATGGATATGCTAATTTTGATTTTGATTTTGATTTTGAATCTTTCCGTTTGAGTACATAACTTCTCCAAATAGATGGACATCGATCAGATGAATGGTTTCTTGAATCACATTCAACACAATAAGTTTGCGTTCTTTTCGATGGACAGTTGTTTCTAAAATGTCCTTTTTCACCACAATTTGTACACACCATTGAATTTGGACATTGGGTTTCATAATGATCATCAACTTTACCACATGCGTGACACACAACAACTTTACATTGTGCACGTCGATGACCTCTTCTATGGCAATTGGAACAAACTGGTTGACTAACTTCAGGATCAGTTACTCCAAAATATCTTCCTTCACCTCTAAGAGTTGCTAAATGATCGTTGTCGGCAGTAACTTCATCAAAACTTGGAGCATATGAAATCTCTTCTTTCGTATCTTTGCCAGTTGATAAAGCTTTCTTTTTTTGTCTCTTTTCTTTAGTTTCATTATCTGTTGGTTCTACAGACTTGTCAGAATCATTTTTTCCAACTTCATTCATTTCTTTAGCTTTCTGTAAATTTCTTTCTAATCTCTCCAACTTGTCTTCATCGTTGATTGTTTTACTGTTGCCATTTGTAAGCAAATCGCCTCCATTGTCTTCAATCACTCTGGGCACAACACTGGTCATTATTCTCTTTTTGTGCAAAATGTCTTATTTCTAGAGAAATAAAAGAAATTAAATTAAATTAAATTCTGAAATAGGGTAAAATAAACTTAAATCTAAAAAATGAAAAATTGAAAATGAAAAATTGAAAATGAAAAATGAAAACTGGAGAGTCAAGCTTACCCGGCAAAATTGTTCGCTGAGATTATTTTTCACCAACTCTATTTTTTACCATTTAACTTCATTTTATTGAGTGACACACAACTTACAAGTAATAGTTTCTGGAGTCCACACATCTTCATCACTCGTTATGTCTACACAAGAAGTACAAAAGAAAGTTGAAGATCTTTCTATAAAGGCAGAAAAGCCGGCTGCAAAGCCAAAGAAAGAAAAGAAGGCTAAAGAAGGTGAATCAACTAGACCAGTCTTTTTAAACCCTGAACCAGAGTTCTTTGATCACAGAGTTAAGATTTTTGAACAAATTAAAGCAAAGAGAGATGCAGAATTTGCTGCAATGGAAAGACTACCAATTAAAATCACTTTGAAGGATGGTAGCATCAAAGAAGGTACTTCTTACGAAACTTCACCAATGGACATCGCAAAGCAAATTGGTAAATCATTTGCAGACAGACAAGTTATTTCTAAAGTTGATGGTGAATTATGGGACTTGGAAAGACCATTAGAAAAGGATACCGTTTTAGAATTCTTAGATTTTGAACATCCAGAAGGTAAGGCTGTTTTCTGGCATTCATCTGCTCATATTTTGGGTGAAGGTTGTGAATGTCATTTTGGTGCTCATTTATGTTTTGGTCCACCAACCGAAGATGGTTTCTTTTATGATATGGCAATTGATGATGGTAAAACAGTTGTTTCACAAGCTGATTTCAAAAATATTGAAACTGCTTGTCAAAAAGCTATTAAAGATAAACAACCATTTGAAAGATTAGTTATGACAAAGGAAGAATTATTAGAAATGTTCAACTATAATAAATATAAACAAGAATTGATTAAGAGTAAGATTCCAGAAGGTACTTCATCCACTGTTTATAGATGTGGACCATTAATTGATTTATGTAGAGGTCCACATGTTCCTCATACTGGTAGAATTAAGACTTTTAAGGTGTTAAAGAATTCTGCTTCTTATTTCTTAGGTGATGCAACAAATGATTCATTACAAAGAGTTTATGGTGTTTCTTTCCCAGATAAACAACAAATGAAAGATTATCTGAAATTCTTAGAAGAAGCGGCTGCAAGAGATCATCGTAAACTAGGTAGAGAACAAGATTTATTCTTTTTCCACGAAATGTCTCCAGGTTCCTGTTTTTGGTTACCACATGGTACTAGAATTTACAATACTTTAGTTGCAATGATGAGAGAACAATATCAAATTAGAGGTTATCAAGAAGTTATTACTCCAAACATGTATAATGCAAAATTATGGGAAACTTCAGGTCATTGGGCTAATTATAAAGAAAATATGTTTACATTTGATGTTGAAAAGGAAACTTTTGGTTTAAAACCAATGAATTGTCCTGGTCACTGTTTAATGTTCAAATCAAGAGAAAGATCTTACAGAGAGCTACCATGGAGAGTTGCAGATTTCGGTGTTATTCATAGAAATGAATATTCTGGTGCTCTATCGGGTTTAACAAGAGTTAGAAGATTCCAACAAGATGATGCCCATATTTTCTGTACTCAAGACCAAATTGGTGATGAAATTACAGGTATTTTTGATTTCTTAAAGCATGTTTATGGTGTTTTTGGTTTTGATTTCAAGATGGAATTATCAACTAGACCAGAAAAATATGTTGGTGAAATAGAAACTTGGAATGGTGCTGAAGCTAAATTAGAAGAAGCATTAAATAAATGGGGTGGTAATTGGGAAATTAACGCAGGTGATGGTGCGTTCTACGGTCCAAAGATTGATATTATGATTTCTGATGCGTTAAGAAGATGGCACCAATGTGCAACTATTCAATTAGATTTCCAATTACCAAATAGGTTTGAACTGGAATTTAAAGCAAAGGATGATACCGATGTTGTTAGACCAGTTATGATCCACAGAGCAATTTTAGGTTCTGTTGAAAGAATGACTGCAATTTTAACTGAACATTTTGCAGGTAAGTGGCCATTCTGGTTATCACCAAGACAAGTTTTAGTTGTTCCAGTTGGTGTCAAATATTTTGAATATGCTCAAGAAGTTCAACAAAAATTACATGAAGCAGGTTTCTATGCAGATGTTGATGTCACGGGTAATACTTTACAAAAGAAGGTTAGAAATGGTCAAGTTCAAAGATACAATTTTATCTTCATTGTTGGTGAACAAGAAGCTAATGAAAAGTCTGTTAATATTAGAAATAGAGATATTCAAGATTTACAAGGTAAGAACGAAGCCGTTGCATTAGATGCTGTCATTGAACAATTACTTGAGTTAAAAGAAACCAAGAGAGCTAACAATGAACTCAAATAAATCTTTTAATTTAAATTCTCTTCTATATCTTTTTTTATATAATCACTTTTAATTCATGAAAACCATTCATAAAGTTTTTAATAAGAGTAGTTTATTCTTTGTAATTCAATTTTCGAAAGAAGTAGACTTTAGAACCTTAAATCTAAAATCCAAAATCCAAAGCTTACAACTGAGAATTCAAAAATCAACAAACCTGAGTGAGATAATTTTTTGATTTTTGATTTACAACTATTTTTCCGGCACTAACAAATCTACACACTTCTCTTCAAAAGACAACAGAAACACATAATTCACCCTACAAAGAAACTCGTTATGAAACTTCCAGATTCCGTGTTTGCCGGTTTGAACATAAAGTTGTCCAAAATACATAAAAGTCGAAGTGCTGGGAACAGCATTCAACGATCTAGTAGATTTGACAAAAGACATAATTCCGTCATTAAAACACCATTACATTCTAAAGCGGAAATAACAGGGATATATAAACAAGCTGAACCGTATAAAAGTGATGAAAAATTGAATAGTAAATACAAATCTAATGAAGAGGTACCAAAGTCCATGATTTTATTAAGAGAACAGTTAAAGCGCAACGTCAAAGATGCTAAAAGAGATAAATTGATTTCGAAATTTGCAACCTCAAATTTACAAAACAGTCCATTAAAACCAAAAAGTGATTTTGATAATATCATTAAAGAATGGAGTTCAACAAACTGGTTAAAAAATACTCCATTAAATTTACACAAACCATGCCATATCTTGATGCATGATAAACTATTATTTAATAATCTGAGTTTATTTGATACCGTCCATAAAATAGTTTTTAATCATATCACTGAAGTTAGAACTACTGATTGTGAAGCTTTTCGAAATTCGTGGAATATTGAGCTTACAAAGTTACTAACAAATAATACAGAAAAGGTAAGTAAATATCAAATTGAAAAAAGCTTAAGAGATTTGATTGACAATGTTTATAGACCATTTTTGAGAACAGAAGATGGAATTAAGACCTTGAATAAAATAGTAAAAGATTCATTTTTGATCAGAAAGATAAGTGAAACACTAAGCAAAACGGTTAACTATGACGAAAACATTTTCTGTAAACTTAAAAACATAGAAAACCTAAATGATAGAAATGATTTAACGATAATAAAAGATCACGAACTAACAATGATACCATCACTGGATTACATGAATTTATTGAAAAGGATAAATAATAAAAGAACTGTACCATTATCAAAATTAAATATTTTAAAGTATAAATCAATTCTAGGTAACAAATCGTGTGATTACCAAAATCTTCAAATTTTAAAAGGAATGTTAACCTCTAAAAAACTACATTTTAACGAAAACTTTATTTTAATAACAGATGAAAGATCAACATCGTTGGAATATTTCAGATTATTGAAACTGTTCAATAAGATTTATTCAAATTATAAATTAAAGGGTTGCGTTATTTATTTAGATCGTGAACATTTACGAAAGGAAATTCAATTTATAAATAAAAAAAACTATACCGGTAAAGAATTATATTATGTTGCGGAAGAATTTTCAGATATTTATGACATAATTGAAGTCTTGTAAAAAAAGGTTGCAATTTGGTAATAAGTAAGTTTATGATTTTTATTTGTTACCTTGTGTCGATGTTTGGAATACTTTATAGCAGTAGATTATAGAATTTTTGTGTAAAATATTAATAAATTAAAAGGAAATGCTGATTTGACCACGTGAATTTGGATACACATAATTCAGGGGAAAAGGGGAGGGAAACTTAAAACATTTAGGTCCAGGTGACAGTCATTATTTAAATTTCAGATTAAATAGAACCATTTTTATTTGCTATTTCTCCAAACAAACATCAAGTAAGGTTTTTGAATCGCCACAGTTCGATAGCTTCAACTAGGTTGAAAGGGGGGCCATGTGATAAGAGGTAGAGGTAAAGAAATTAGATCTTTGAATTAGAAACAAAAGGAAGTTTTCAGGCTCTTTTTACTTGAGTCGACACTATTAATTCTTTGAGTAACCATTTAGGTAATTGTGTTTTAGCCACGAGAAAAGAACAGGTTGGTTGAAAATTGTTATTGGTGTTAAGGGTGGTTCTACAGTCATTAGTCCATGTTTCGCATCAAAAACGGTATAGCTTTTGAAGAGTAGGATTTAAGGGGACACGGTTTCATCTGAAAGTGTGTCCTGCAGTAATTTTACTGCTTGTTAAATTTACTTATGTTTTACACAACTTACATAATTGAATAGATAAATACTTGGTCTAGAATATCTATAAGACGCACAAAGATCTAACACGGTGTTTTTGAGCCGTAAACCATCAAATAATGCAATTAATTCTAATTGCTCATTTTTAACTTATAACTGGGTTCAAAAAGAGTTATCTGTTGGCACCATAACCGGAGCTTGTTAAAAATAAATATTTTATAATAATTCATGGACTTGTCGGTCAGTATTCAATTACTATACGTAGCAACATTAAGTGTTTCTATCATGACTCGGAAAAGTTTCATTTTTTTGTAAAAGTAGGCGATTTATATTATCAATGTACACATTCAAGGGTACTGTGATCTTGCTGGCTTCTATAGAACACAAGGTGTTGAAAGCATCGACAATTGTTGTATTTTTTGTGGTATAAGATTCCAACTGGATAGTGAAGAGTCAAGTAAACAAAAAATCAATGTTCACAAGATTCATGTTTGTAAATCATTTGATAGAAAAAGAGTAAGAACAACAAGATAAGTGTGTTCAAAAATGTAATAGAAGCTATGTCGAAATGATTGTTAAAGTTCCGCTCATAGAAAGGCATTATGCAACGATTTATAGATATTAAGTACTAAACTCACTAACAGTAATTTATGTATATATGAAAAACATATTATCCTTCTTGTACAAATATGTGTAATACTACCGACTTATTAAGTTAATATGGATTTTAACACCAGAGTGAATACATTACAACAACTTATGGTTTTTTTTTGTGTTTACAATTTCAGGCTTAATAATTATATGGCGGCCCAGATATTTGGCCTTTTTTTCAATTTAGGTCTACTTATGTAACGTCTATCCCTGAAAATGCGGAGATCAATGATTAATGAAGACTATGCAATCAAAATCAATGGACTCTATGCCCGATTTTAGGAAACCACAATTTTTGCTTCCATCTGGACTCAAACAAACAGCATTTTGGCAGGGGCAACTCTTGGGCTAAGGTGTTTTTCATGTGCTTTATGCGGCATTGAAAGATGTTTTCATTTTTTTTCTTAAGTGTTGCTGGATCGTGCGGGTGCTAACTAAATGCCAGTACAATATTAATTAGACCCACTAATTAATATCCTGAAACACTAATAATGAGTTAGTGTGCTTTAGCTTTTAAAGGAGGT
>JAKTWB010000105.1:0-89225 GCA_030560845.1 Pichia scutulata
TGTGAGTCGAACTCACTATCTTGTCCACCACAACCCCCCGTTTCTTCAGCTCCGCCCCCACCAGTCTCGCCTGCTCTCGTCCCGTCTCGTTCAGCGGGATGTCCGTGTGGCCCTGCAGAATCTTCGCCACGTTCCAGTCCGTCTGGCCGTGGCGGATCACAAACACCCGGGTCACATTCGGGTCCTTATTACCTTCAACAAATGGCATCTTGGTAATGTGTAGTGTCTTCTTGGTACCTTCTCAGTGTCTTCCTAGAACACACCACCACCACCTCCACCACTATCTGTCTGTCTATCTCACCTTGTTGAATTCCTCCATCCAACACCCCCTTCGCGAACTTACCCGGCTTCCCCACCGGTCTTCTTTTTTTTTCCGTCATGAATTTTCCTTTTTCTTCAACTTTCATTTCTTCAACTATACCATACCAAGTACTTGTATCTTTCTAAACCTCCCTCCCATCACCCACATAATGTATTCAAAACATATATCCCAAATCCGTTGCTTTTCATCTTCCAAACAGTCTCTTTCCGTTCTTGATTACTTCAAGTTCTTCAAACCAAAACAAGCAAACCCTTCTTCAAACACATCACCTCCAAAGGACACCACCCAAGTCATCAAAGAAGTCGAGTCAAACCAAGATCAAATCTCAAACTCTTCAAATATCCAAATTCTGGGTACAAAAAACCCAAGATATACAAATGCTCATATCATATCTAAAAATCTCAACGGTTTCGTTGCAACTCCGTGGATAAATAATACACCTTCTACCCCCCTAACTACCGACAATTACAAATCTCAAATCTCACTTACCCTCTCGTCCATTTTCTCCACTTTAAATCTCGATCCTTCACAATCAATCGACAATCTCTACATCAGATTCAAAATCTTGAAAAATATCCAACTTTCTTTCAACTGTCTCATCCCTGATTCTCAATTTACAAATCTATCAAGCTTCAATAACATTCAATCCTATCTAATCTCCAATTTGAATCCGGCACTCAAATTGTCTAACAAATCCGAATTCCAACCCGATGCTCTAGATTTAGACCCTGCTCAATTTAAAGGTACCAATGTTTCATTTAACAAGTTTGTTTTCAATTCCGAAAAGGAAAGGAAATATAAGTCTTTATTATCCAAAGCTTCCAAATTGGAGAAAAAATCTCTTACTGATTATGTCCAAAACGAGAAAAACCAGAAAAACGTGACAACGTCTATTTAAATCCTATAAATCCTTGTATATATAAACATATAGTCTTCACTTTTACTTTTTTCTAGATATTAAAAATACACTTATAATAGTAGCTGATAATGTAAACATGGATATTGCTAATAACAAACTACCACCACCACCACCACTCTTCTTATTCAATCTTCCCCTTTTACTAATCATCTCATCCTTATTCACCAACATAATATCAATCTTATCAAGCCCTAACCCTTTCATAATCATCACACATTCCTTCAAATCAACTTCATTATTTATCATAATTAAATCATTGTCTTCATCAATATAACAAATCTCAAATTCTCCTTGATTTCCAAAATTCTTTAACTCTTCATCACTTAAATCTCTCTTCAGCATCTCTTTCAATTTCTTGATCCCATCACTCGGTTTATAACTAATTCTATGAAATTTACCCTTTGAAACCTTAAACTTAAAATTACAAATGCCATCATAGTTTATTCCTCTCTTGTTTCCTTTATTAGGCATTATTGTTTGTGTTGATAAATTAAACTGTGATATTTCATCAATCGATACATCTCCAATATCTTCATCATCTTCAATCTCTTCCCCCTCTCCCTCATCTCCCTCCTCCTCTCTCTCTTCTAATGACTCCATCGTTTGGATTTGATTCAACGTATAATTAACCAATCTGATAATATCAACAACTCCAATGATTTCACCACTTATATCATCAACAACGGGTAAATTTAAATACTTACCATCAAACATCTGTTTCAATGCTTTGTTGATACTCATCGAACTAGATGCACTTGCTAAATTCAATGTCATCACATCTCCAACTTTACAACTCTTCGGATCTAACCCTTTACTTATAACTCGTGAGACTATATCTTTAGAGGTGAAAATCCCAACTATCTCATCATCGTCATCATCACCACCACCACCCTCTTTCACTAATATTGCCGTCGTTTTATGCATCTTCATCATTTTAGAAACTTCATAAATATTGCTTTTCTTATAACAATATATCGGTATAGTCAACTCATTATTCAACAATTCATTCAATTTTGGTCCAGTTATCAATTTTTTCAAATTCTCAAAATATGTAATGATATAATTCCTCGATGACGACAACGTCCCCTTGCTAACCACTTTATCCATACTGTTATAAAACTCATCACAATTGTCGTATAAATCTTCTAATCGTTTCATAGCCAACTGATAACATTTGGTGATATCCAAAACACCAATTATTTGACTTTCTGAATTGATAATTGGTAAATGTCTGAATTTTTTAATAATCATTAACTCTAATGCATCATTCGCCAATGTCGTTTCCTTGGCACACATTGGATTCAACGTCATTATCTTGCTAACTTTGGTATCAAATATATTTAAATCGTCCCCAACCACTCGAAATGCCAAATCTTTGGTTGTAAAAATACCTAAAAGTTCTTCATCTCCATCTCCATCTCCATCTCCACCTTCTTTGATCACCAACATACAATTTTCTTTATGTGCAACCATCCTTTGCGACGCTTCATAAATCGTCATCGTAGAGCTACACGTTAACGGTTGTGTAGGATGTAAAGACATCACTGTATCCTTTGTGGGGTTTTTAGTTGCCATTGTGGATGCTATCTTGCATTGGTGATATGATTTGTTGTGTTTCTTAATACCGGAATGTAACAACACAGTATCTTCTTTCTTGTGGTGTATAATTAATGTCTTCAGATATAACTACCGTCTTCTAGTCCGTGATATCTAAAGTATAAATTGATAGATCTAAATAGCTGTACTAATTAAGTATGTTCTTTAAAAGTCTCTATAAGTATAGATACAAACCTTTCATTTTACCAATTGGAACCCATCAACTGAAACACCAGAGCGCGTCGATCGACTCTGATTCCGATAACCCTCAAATAACCACGGGGGCTAATAACTGTGTATATACAATAAATCATACAAATAAATCTATTTAACTCTCTGACTTTTAAGCTTTCTAGCTTTCTAGCTTTCTAGCTTTCTAGCCTTTTTTCATATATTTTGTAAACTCAAGTCATCATCGTACATGTAATCCAAGAAATAATTCGGAATATTAAGCATGTTTTGAAATATACCTTCTTTATGCCAATGTTTATCCAACTGATCAATTTGAGCTGTGTTCGTTTTCGAAGTTTGTTTTATGCTGACACCATTGTCTGCATTCATTGGTGGATGATTTGATGATAACAAAAATGGTACATTTGGTGTTCTGTCTGAACCAGGATCATTTAAATTCGGCAATGTTGCATTCAACGGCGTGTTAATATTTGAGTAAAAATTGGAACCTGGAGTAGTATTCATATTCGGGTAAAAATTTGGACCAGGATTTGTACTCACATTGGGGTAAAAATTCGACCCTGAATTTATATTCATATTGGGGTTAAAATTTGCAATCGGACTCAAATTGGAAAGTGGATTAAAATTCCGGTTTGAAGAATACGGCAGCTTGACAAATGAACTCTCCTGGATATGTGAAAATTCAATGTTCGATTCCATTAATTCATCAACTGTTATTTTACCATCACATAATGCATTGATTTCATTTAAAACTTCAAGGTTTTTCAACTTAATTTCATTTTCTCCAAATCTATGTATGCATGTTTTATAAGTTGCATATAATATACCCTTGAAAAAAAAATTAACAAATTGACCTCGATGATCACAGATATTATTAAGTAAAAATGGTTTAACATGAAATCTAAGACAATCAATTAATAATTGTAAGTCGGATTCTAAATTCTCGTCCTTTTTCTTATTTTGAATATAATAACCACAAAGGGATAAAAATGCATTAAATGGATAAAATATGAAAAAATTAGAGTAATTTCCAAACGTTGAATCGACTAAACATGAAATTTTTAATATGCACCTTGCCGAAGTTGTTGGTTCAATGAATTGATCTTCACTCATGGATTCGGAATGTTTCATATAACAGTATTTTTTATATGCTCGATCAACCATTAATTTAACATGATGATATCTAACATAAAACGTGGTTGCTAATAAAACTTTATACATTGAAATTGCAGTTTTTTCCAATTTCAATTTTTCAATACAATTAAAAAAATCTTCACTATATCCTACTCTTGGCCTAATTGCGTTAGGTATTGTCATTCTCCAACATTCTAATTCTTCAAAAATTGAATCCTTTAATTTTTCTACTTCTTCCCTTTTCAAATCTTTCAACGCATTAGCACTTAAAAAATTATCATAAATTTTAGAGGTTATAAAGGCATAATCCGTTGTTAAATATTGTTCTAAAACGTAGACTTTTGGGAAGGTTTCTAAATATGATTCTAAAGAAACTTGAATTTCATGTAAATATAATGATCTATTTGATTTTTGATTTCTTAAATTCGAATTATTTGGTGACCAAAAGGTTTCGAATCCTGGTAATGGGGGTGCTGAAACATCTTTATCATTAATAACTGGGGCTTGTGCCCATCTAACACACATTTCTTTATCAAAAATATAACATGACCACCAAATACTTAACCTTAAAGATCTTTCATCTTCATGTAAACCTCTATAGGTTTCTTCAATATGCAAACCTAATTCTTGCGCTTGTCTAATTGCTGTACTTGAAATCAGGTATGATGCTCTTGATAGTGATGCAAAATCGGCATAAAATGCTAACAATAAAGATCCTGAAACAGTTAATAAACCACCTGAAATAATTGAACATCTGTGATAATAAAATAATGAATTTTGTAATAAAGATTTCTCAATGTCTTGAAGTGGTACACCTTCAAAATCTGGTAATTTTAAATTAATATCATCAAGTTCGTTTAACAATTGTTCACTTATAATTGAAACTGAAAATAATAATGTTGTATTCATGAAAAAGTAATCATCATAACTAAATTTTGGTTCATCTATTAAACCATCTCTTCGATCACAATATAGTTTAAATAATCTTTTCAAATATTTGAAATCAATTGCCTTTGCAATGAAAAAAGAAGTTTCTAAATGTATTACCAATCTGAATATACTGTCTCTACTTGGCAATGGTGCTAATTGATTTTCAGAAATTGGATTAATCCATAGTGACAGTATTCCAGGTTCACCTTGATTTGTAAATTCGACGATTTTTTTCAGCGGAATTATATATTCAGGTTTTTCCATTTTTTGTTCCAAAACCATTAATCCAACTTTTGATAAAAAGAAAATTGATGTATGCATAAACAATCCATTAAATTTGCATTGTTTATCAAATAAAGAATTTACTGTTGCAATTGAAGCTGATTCTTCAGAATCTTTTATCAATGAATTTTCAGGAATGGTATTAGTTGATGATTTAGTTGAATGTACAGAATGGCTTGTGTTTACACTATTGAAATTATCCATCAAATTTGACGGCGTGTTAGGCGGGAGGTATGGTGATACATTCTTTGGTGATAATTTATTAAGTAACAAAGAAATCATTGATTCCATTTTTGATAATCTCTCTTCAATAATTACATTTGTGCCATCATTATTAGTATTGTTAGTAAGATTCTTATTATTATTATTATTATTATTATTATTATTATTGTTGTTGTTGTTATTATTATTATTATCATTATTATTGTTAGAATTATTATTGTTATTATTATTATCGTTATCGTTGTAGTTATTATTATCATTACATAAAATAGATGATTTTGGTACCTCTCCTTCTACTGGTTGTCGGTGTTGTTGTAATGGGATTGCTGGTGGTACAGGCATTGGTAAAGATGGAGTCCGTATATAAATTTGAGGACTATTATATTTTGTTATATTATTAGCGTAGGGAGTTGGTGAATCAATAGGCAATTCAAGGTCATTTCTCGAATTTGAAATGATTGTATTACTTGAATAAGTTCCTATAGTTTGATCATTATTACAATCTTCAACTATTGCTCTTTTTTCTTTTATAATTTCATTATCAGTATTGCTGTCATTGTCATTTTCATTTTCATTTTCATCATCATTATCATTTTCATAATTATTAGTATCAGAAGAGGTTGAATAGTTAGCATTTCGGTCATCTTTTTTAGGTCTACCTCTTTTTCTTTTCAAATTACAAACATCACCCATGAATGATGAAGCAGCTCTTGATCTTTTTTTAAATACATAGGTATAAGAACATTGTAATTTTCTTTCACTACATCTAGAGCAAACTACTAAGCCATCACACTTCACTTTTTTACTCCTACATTGATCACAAGCTTTTGAAATTTTCTTCCTCGTTGACATGATAGATATTGATGGCTGCTTGCGGGAGATGGTTGAGAAGCGGGGACCAACCTTTTTCAGCTGAGAGTGAACTCGGTGTTCTTGTCTGGTGATCAAAATATGGAGTAGGAACTAAAATAGTGAAAAATACATGTTGCTCGGAATTAAAACCGGAACATAAAACCGGAACATGAATTGAGGAATACAAAACCATATAAATCAGAACGTGGAATTTTCTGACTAATTCGCGAAAGAAATCAAAAAATCAAAAAATCAAAAAATCAAAAAATCAAAAAATCAAAAAATCAAAAAATCAAAAAATCAAATTCCAAATTCCAAATTCCAAATTCCAAATCAAAAATTCCAAATCCTTCTCAGAATCATCGCCAAGCCCCCCTCAAGCCCCTCCAGCTCCCACCATCCGAACTCCGATCACCCATTCCGTAATGCCACATGAAGAAAGAAAAACGCCCTCAAAACACAAAGGCGGGGATATGACCACCCCACCGGTATATGCTGTGGATCCTACTCAATGACTTTTGTACATATTAATGCTACAATAACAACACCACCGATGATTCCACAAATGACAGCAAATTGTGTCAAAAATTTTTGTCCGGTATTTTATCCATTTCCGTTTTTAGAAACCACAATTGACAATGATCCACTTAATTTGAAGTTGTGTATATACAATTTATAGAGACCACGCCGCCTGTTCTTTCTTCCTTCTGTCATTTGTTCTTTAATGGACTATTCCCCCACCCAGAATGAACTTACTTGATCTACCTGACAACATCCTAGAGGATGTCTATCAGCGACTTGATCAGTCTTCCAAACTCTCCCTTGGCTACACTTCTAAGTATCTTTACATGTTCACAAATCAATATTTATATAATAATATCTACTTTTACAATGATAGCAATGAAAAATTACCAATTAAATCACAATCCCACTTGTTTAAACTAAACTATACTCTGGTTCCAATATCTAAAATAAACTCATTTCTTGAATTTTTCAAACTAAATTCTTATCTTAGTTACTCAATAAAGTCAATATATTTCAGCACAAATAAATTAACGGCTTCAATTTCTAGCTTTGTCAAAGTTTTAATTGCTAATAAGGCTTTCAATATAATTGATGTAAAATTTACTTCACCAAATACAAATTTTTTATTTATGTTGCTTAATGACGATTCATCAATATCTTCAAATACACCAAGAATAAAGTCAAACTTAAATTTACCATTAATTATCCCTGAAACAATGGGTAAACTGTATGAAAATGATGAAATTGATGATGATTCGACTTTTTCTGTATATCATATTCCTAAACTCAACAAGAATAATAATAACTTTAACTTGAAGTTACCATTTAATCTTAAATCATTTCAAATATTCTCAATTCAAGATATTGAAATGATTGAAAGACATAATTTAACTTTTGAAAAGATTGACTTAGAAATTCAAAATCCTGATTTAAATCATCAACTTGATTCTTCGATTGTTGAGGCTTGGTCTCATAATTTAATTTCTTTGAATTCTTTAAATGTCTTTAGTTCAAATTACTTAATTGATGGTGTTATGAGTTATTTGAATTCAAATCAAATAGACACCATAATTTTTGAAAAATTGCAAAATTTATCAATTGTTGCTTCAAACCCTTATTTATCTAAATTTCATCAATTTCTTAATTTGATAAGTTTAGAAAAATTAACTGATTTAGAAATTAAATTTCAAAATACCTTTTCTGGTGACTTAAGTTCAAATAATAATAACAACAATACAATTGTTGAATCATTAAATAACAGGTTGACAAATAATTTAAAAAATTTATCTATCATAAACCTAAATAACCATAACATGTTAACTGATAATGTTTTCAGAAATGAATTTTATGATAATTCAAATTTATGCTTTACATTATTGAATAAGTTAAATATTTTTAACAATGGTAAAAACAGTAATATAAAAAGTTTGACCATTTGTTTAAATACTTTTCTTACGGTTGTTGAGCCAGTTATGGAAGGTACGGATTCTTTCAAAACCTTTGTTGTTAGTGAAAAGTATTTACAAAGGAAGGAAGAATTATTCAATAAAATTATATCCTTGAAAAGTTTGCAAACTTTAATAATACCAGATTTCTTATTTAACTGGTTACCATTTTTTAAAGAAACATTACAGTTTAATAAGGAATATGATGATCTCTTTACAGACTCATTTGTCAATGGATCAACCGCAATTATTAGGAAATTATATTCAAGATTTAAATATTTTGAATCTAAATCAGGTTTAAGTTTAATTGATAAACCAATATTTGATGATGGTAAAACGGTTTATTTAACTTTTTATTTAGATAAATTGGCACCGGTAATGATATCAATTGCTGAAAAATTGCCAGAGCTTACATTACTCAATCTCGGTGGTGTCTTAGTATCAATTGCACGACTTCCACAATCTTCAACGGTTGAAAGATTAAATGCGATCTACGACCCTTGGATGTTTACAAATTGCTCTATTGGGAAATAATGAAATTCGCGAAAACAAACGGTCTTAATTAACTATTAGGTGCATTTTTCTAGTAATTTTAACTTCCTTTTTTCTTACTTGAATTATATATATAGTTTATACATACAACTTATCTAAACAGAATAATATAACGAATCCATCATAAAACTATTGCATTATTGTTTTAGTAATGATGCAACAAAATAGTTCCCCTTGGAAATCCATAACTACTATTTATCAATCAATTAATAAAACACCTGAAAAAAAACATAATAGTAATAATAATATTAATAATAATGAGATGCTGGGTGGAGGATCGCCATTACCAAATACATTCAAATTTACACCAACAAAGGGTAAAAAGTTATATCCACATCTAAATCCACCGGATCAAATATATACCTTAAGCTCTAGTCCCATGCATGATGCCTATAATGAAAGTTACATTAATAAAGACAATCAATCATTTGTAACTGCAATGGATTCAATTCAAACACAATTATTTTCATCAAATATTTCTAATAAAGTCATGGATGAATTCAGTTCAAGATATGAAAAAATTAGAGAAGAAAAAATTCATGCAATTCAAGATTTTAATCAATCTACAACGAATGATGATTTGAATAGAAGACAATCTGGTAGATTTTCTATTAATCATCGAAATAGATTCAATCGAATGGAATCAATTGCTTTTCATTACGCAGCAAAAAGATCTGAAAAGGAACAAGAAGAAGAAAGGAAAAAACTTTTACAAACGCAGAAACAACTTCGAAATAATGAAAATATTAATCATATTCAAAGGAAATTAATTGAATCTGAAGTGTTGGATAATGCTAGTAGTATAAATAATAACAATAACAGTAAAACTCCTGGTGATAAAAGATTTAACGCAATAGGGTTAGAAAGTGCAAGCAAAAGATTAAGATTGGATGAGAATAATAACTTCAAAGAAATTGATTCAAGTCCAACAAAATCAATTCATGAAAAGGAACAAATAAAGAGCTTTTATTCCAAAAATCATGAGCTCAGTAATCATAATCATATTGATAATAATCATAAAGCACATCAATCCAACCATTATTCACAACAAAATAGCAATTATATACCCAATTACTTACAACCCACGAAGGCTTCAATACAAAGATCTACATCTTCGAGGTCAATTTCACCATCTAAATCAACAAAAACTTTATTAAAGGGATTCAATGAATTGGATTCAACACCTGATTTAAAACCAATAATAACATCAAATAATAAATCATCATCTCTTTATAGAGGATTTTCAAAATCACCTTCAATTTCTCCATCTAGAGCAGTTTCAAATTTAAATGAAATTTTATCTTCATCGCCAGATAAACCAATTGAACCAAAATTTATAAAACCAACAATAAATAAATCAAAGATACCCAGATCAAAAACTTTAAATATAAATGAAATATCAGTAACTTCAACTTCTAAGGCATCAATGTCTAGATCGAAAACTTCAAATTTTCAACATCCACAACCAAGATCTAAAACATTACCAAATTCATCAAGTATACCTAATAATCTTTCAACTTCAAGTTCAATTCCTAGATTAGCAAAGCTGGTAAGCATTGAATCCCGTGTTAACCAGGTTTCTAAACATAATCAATCTTCACAAAAAAAATGGCATTATTGATAATAATGTTTTTAGTTTATTTATTTATTTCTTTTTTATTTACTTCTTTATTTATTTACTTCTTTATTTAGTTACTTCTTTATTTAGTTACTTCTTTATTTAGTTACTTCTTTAATCCATTTATTTTATTATTTTTATTTTACAATCTTCAAATATTCATAGTAAAAAGAAATGGAAATCAATCATAATAAAAAAACATTAAAGGATATCATATGCACTCTTTAAAGGTCAACCCCATTTGAACTAAAAAATGTTTTTAAGGTCACGTCCAAGCTGGGACTCGAACCCAGAATCTTCGGTTTAGGAGACCGACGCGTTCACCATTACGCTACGTGAACAAGTAAAGTGGGGTTCGAAACTCTCTTCAAAAATTTGAAATTGTGAAAATTTCAATTAAACTAAACGACTTAAAAACACTTGTGTTTGCATTTATTCTTTACTTATAAGTTGATAATGCCAAAATACTCGATTCAAGGGTCACCATTGCCATAAAGGCGCCTATATCACAGAATTGGGAAAAGAGTCTGCTGAAATAAATGCCAGGCTGAATATAAGTGGGTTGATAACAAACGGGTCGATTATAAGGAGACCGCTTATCTCTTGTTCATTTTACTATAATTATTACACTTTATTTCACTATGTACAAGGATACATGGTTCTCTAGTTACTTACTGTTGAAGTTTATTCACGCTGATCATGATTTTTATGATAAGTCAGTTATAGAAAGAAAAGATATAAATCAATGTATAACTATAGAAGTGAAAATATAAAAAGAAATACCTCTTTATGTAGAGACATTCCCGACTGTAGTGAAAATATAAAATAAATCGTACCAGATTACAATAGGATTTCTTTTCAACATTTACTCTATCTAGTCTATTTTACAGCTTATTTAACTACAAACTTGTCTAATAATCATGGACTCTAGTTTGAGAGTCAATGCTCTTCAACAGAACTTATCGATGATAAAAGTTTTAATAAATCCTGCGATATGATTTGTAACACAATAGTTCGAAGATGTTAGAGGTTGTTGGTCTGTTACTAGTTACATTATTGGCAATTTTTTTATTTGAAATAGTTGTTTATCAAAGGAATCATATTTTGACCAAAATAAATAAAGCTGTTTTATAGCTATTTATGGATAAAAGTGTTGCTTAGAAATTTAATTATCTTACTCAAGTTTGCCAACTAACATAGCTATTTTATATAATTAAATGATTTAAGACGTTTAATGCTTTTGTTATACGACGTTTTAACTGATATTGCTTGCTTTTTTACGCATGGTACCAATGATTATTCCTGTTTTTCCACATACATACTTGACCGACTTGTATTTGGACTGTATCCTTTGACAAAAAGAAAAATGACAAAAATTTGAAAACCTAAAAGATTAATCGAAATTACTTCCACAATAATTTTGTTCACAAAAGGTAAACGTTTTAAATCCACAAAAATTTTTAGTTTTGTGATCTTAAATACATTTTGTTACACTACTTGTCTATACAATTATTTTCACTTTTAAAATGGAGCATCTATTTTTCTAAGTGTGGTTCAGCAACTCTATTGACTAATACTTTAAGTTCTGTTAAATTAAATTGGTACCATTAATTGGAGCTTATAATTTTGCATCTTATGCTTTTGCAAAGATATGACAATCGATTCAATCAACTTCAGTCTTACATAAATTTACAAAATCTTGACGCATACATGTTGAAGCCTTATTATTAATTAAAAACTCAAAAAGATTTCGGTTTTCTTTTCAATTAGTATTTCATTTGCTAATTTTGAAGTTTTAGAATTGTAAATGTTCTAAATAAATAAACCATCTGTTGTTTCTAAATCTGAAATGTTATAGTTAACTGAATTAACAATAGTGATAACTGAATTGAAACAGTATTTAGCCAAAAGATTCTGGATTTGATAAACTGCTAATTCCTCGTACAAATGAAAAGTAACATTCAAATCACTTTCCAATAAAGTTTTGTTCATTACGTTTTTTTTATTATCTTTACTATCATCATCAGTAACATTGTTCGAATCTCTTGCCATTTGGAAAAATTTGAAACCATGATAACTATAGTTATAGGTAGTTGCGTGCTCAGAGGATTGCCAAAAATCACGGTATAAAATACCTTAATAGATGATTGGTTTGTCATTAAAATTCCTCCACAATTTAGCATACAACGCATCAGCAATATTCATACCATTTAGTAATGGAGTTATAGATTTAACGATATCAAAAATTTGGACACAAACTATAAAATATCAAATTCTTTCCAGGTAATTTTTCAGCTTGAAAACCACCGTTGATTTTAGAATGTAATACTCTATCATGACCATATTGTCATGCACTAAAAACGTATTGTAAAAGTTGGTGTGCCTACAAGGACAGACCATATATATATATGGAGTTAATTGCATCTTATTACAAGATTGTTGTGAAAGATTAGTAATTTTTTCATAGATTAAGGAAATGGTAAGCGTTAAAAAGATATACCACTAGGAACTAGAGGCTATCTTTCTGTTGATTGCCTCGTCAGTAATTTTCAAAGATAAGATTTTGTTCATGAAAGCGTAATACAAACTTCACTCAAAATTTTGTAAACTATAGAAAATTAAATTAATATGATAGCTAGTCAATTACAATCAAAACGAAGTGGTAACCCGATTAAAAAAGGTAAATGTATTTGTCTATTAAATTTGTTAATCTAAACAATGATTAACAGTACCAAAATGACAATTAAAACGACAATAAGTATAGCAATACAACAATTACCACCCATTTCACTAGTTTCCAAAAAGTTATTTATACGTTTAACACCATTATTTAAGATTTTGAAATTCAAATTTTCAATATTATTTTCAACTTGATTTAATAAACCATCTTGTATTTCTAATTCTGAATTTATATTGATTGCTTGTTTATGTAAGTTATTAATTGAATTTGTTAACTCATTGGATATTAAATCATCCTGTTCTTGTAATAATTGTTGATGGTATTCTCTAGTTGCATTATCGAGTCCTGTTGGTGTGTCAGATTCATATTGTGATGGAGGTAGTGAAGATTTCGTTATTTGATTTTGATCATCAAATGGATTCACGCTGTAACCACCTTTCAAATTTGATATATTTTTATTAACCAAAATAGAATTCATTCTATCACTTAAAGCATTTACTTTATCCTTTCTATTTTTCAATTCATCAGATGAGATATCAGAAAATGGATTATCGTCTAGTAAAGATTTCTCAGTTTCAACAGTTTTGATACTTTGATTTAAATCTTGTATACATGAAATGATCTCATTTTGTAACGTTAAAAATTCAAGTGATTGAGATGATGTTTTCTCTAATTCATCTATAAGTGGAGTTGTTGAATCGTATAGTGTATTAAATGGATCCATTGTAATGAAATGGACGGTTTGACTATGAAGTCATTGGATGAAACCAAGTGGATACATGAAATCCAAAATCACAAAATAACATGTCGCATATCAAGCGAATTCTTTAAGTCCTTAAACCATTTCAAATCAGGTTCATGTTTTTTTTATCAGGGGGGTGTCTATTTTAGTGTTGTGCTCCATAAACAGACCATGAACAATGGAAATATGATCACGCTGTTGCCTAATTTAGGAGACACACCATTTATTAATTCACAGGACAAACTGAAAAAATTAAATGCCATTATGAATTTAAATAATTCACAAATTTTGAAAATGTTAGGTAACGCAAATAATTCAAAAATAAAATTCAAGATTGTTTTAAAAGATGGGAAAATTATAGGATTTAGGAAAATCAATGAAGATGGTAAGGTTGAAGTTATTAAATGTAGTTCAGTTAAGGAGAATATTGGGAATTTGTACTATAGAATTGATAATTCCGGCGTTAATATGGGTGGGTTAGATTATAGATTACATTTAATTAATTATAAACCAGAAATTGAAAAAATAGATCTAAAGAACATAGAAAATTTCCAATTTCAAATTCGAATAATTGAGTATATTTTAAAATCTAATCCTAATATTACAAATAAAGGAATTACATTCAAAAATGAAGAAGTAATTTCAAAATTCCCGTCACAATATGAACCAATAATTAAAGAATTTAAAGAAATAATAGATTGGAAATGGGTTAAATCCATTAGGCAATTTAATAATTCGAGTTGGTTGAAAAAATTATATATCCAAGGATACCGACCAAATGATGCATTTACAATGATTTACACGGGTAAAATTAATGAACAGGCATTAAGTCAAAGAGAATCGGAGGTGAATGATGAAGAAAAATATGAGCTTGATGTAGAATCGAGTGATGAATTAACTCCGAAATCAAGTAGTAATACGAGTACTTCTTCAAGATCAAGAACAAGCAGCCGGAATACTAGTCCTGATGCAGTCGTAAAAGAATTTAAGAAAGAAGTTAAAAGGAAATCATTCAAAGAATATCAAATGGAAAAGATGGGCAAATTAAAGAGAAACAATGAAGATAATGGATATGGTAGTGATATATTGAAAAAGCCATGTATCAAAGAAGAAGTTAATTTAAAGCCTGTACCATTGAAACCGCCTATTGGATCACCAATTAAGAAAATACCTACACAACCTAAAAGTGTGAATGCTACTAAGATACTACCAGCTAAACCAACGCCAACGAAACCACAAAGTCTGGTTAATACTAAAGAGCTAATAATAGAGTATCAAGCCAAATATAAAGATTATTATACGTTATACCTAGAATTAAAAGACGTGGAAGTTAAGTCTGCGATAAATATGCAAGAAAAAGATGCTATAAATAATAAAATTAGTAAACTTTTAAGTTTGCATAATGAATTAGAGTTAATTAGATTGCGATTAAGTGAAAGATAAGGCAAATGAAGTTTGTTTTTCCATTTGTTTTTTTGTTGTTGTTATGTTATTGTGTTTTTCTGATTGAATAAATAATTGATTATTTATATAAATGAATAAATAAATAAATAAATAAGTATATATATATATATATATATATATATATATATATAAGTACCCACACATAGAAATCATAAGTTATAATTATAATAATTTTCTATCAACGAATTGTTGATAAAGAGCTGCACCTAATCTACCAGGAGAAGGAACGACTTCAACACCAGCAGCAGACAAAGCTTCGATTTTAGATTGTGCAGTACCTTTACCACCAGAAATAAGCGCACCCGCATGACCCATTCTTCTACCAGGTGGAGCAGTGACACCAGCAATGAAAGAAACAACAGGTTTTGGAACATCTCTTGTCAGGTTGTATTGTGTTAAGAAATCAGCAGCTTCTTCTTCAGCAGAACCACCAATTTCACCAATCATAATAATACCTTCAGTTTCAGGATCATTTAAGAATAAAGTTAAAGCATCAATGAAATTTGTACCTGGAGATGGATCACCACCCATACCAATAACTAAAGTTTGACCTAGACCAATTTTGGTTGTTTGATCAACAGCTTCATAAGTAAGAGTACCAGATCTTGAAACAATACCGATTTTACCTCTTTTATGAATTGCTTGTGGCATAATACCAATTTTACATTGTCCTGGCGCAATGATACCAGGACAGTTTGGACCAACCATTCTTGTCTTTGATTGGGATTTCAAAATTTGAGAAATTCTAAGCATGTCTTGTTGAGGTATACCTTCAGTAATACAAACAACTAGGGGGATTTCAGCAGCAATGGCTTCTTCAACAGCGGAAGCAGCAATTGGAGGTGGAACAAAGACACCAGAAGCAGTTGCACCGGTATATTTCATTGCTTCTGCAACGGTGGCAAAGACAGGTTTACTTAAATGTGTTTCCCCAGCTTTCTTTGGATTGGTACCACCAACTATTTGAGTGCCATATTCAATTGCTTGCTTGGCATGGAAAGTTGCTTGTCTACCAGTGAAACCTTGGAAAATAACCTTAGTGTCTTTATTGATCTTAAGGTTATTGATGGTGTCTGCGTAGTTTCTAGCAAGACGGGTGGTGTGAAAGGATCTTCTGAACATTGGACGGGGAAGGATGTTTACTGGAAGGAAGGAAGGAAGGCAGGAAGGAGGGGTTAAAGAAACCAAGAAACCAGAATGAAAAGGTACATGTAAATAGAAAAAAACGAAACAAGTACAGATCGACCCCTCAGCCAATAACTCAGCAATAACTCAGCAATAACTCAACAACAACTCTGCTACACCAAAACGAAAAACGAAAAACGAAACACGCACCACGGGAAACGGCAGTTGCTGCGTTCCCACCTTCCCAGCGTCCATCGCGGCTTCGCGCCTGACTGGTCCGGCCCAAGGGCCCGTTGGACCGTGGGACCACCGCCATCGCCACCGCCATCGCCACCGCCATCGCCACCGCCACCGCCGCCGCGTCGATCGCCCCGCGCTCAGTACCCCACCACCCCGCCGCTGCCCAGCACCCGTCCGCCCAGCACCGTCCACTCCGCCCGCGACACCCACAGCTCCTCCGCCACCTTCAACCGCGCGTACACCCCGCCGCCCTTCCAGCAAACCGCCCCCCGGTCCACCTCGCCCGCCACCGCCCCCTGCACATCCATCCGCACGTCCTCCCCGCCGCCAATCAATGCGGCCACGCCCGTCCGTTGCTCTTCGTCCATCTCAAACTTGTCCCCCAGGTCTTCGTCGTCGTCCTCTTCTTCCCCATCCGAATCGTCCTCCTTGTCCTTGTCCTTGTCCTTCTCTTTCTCTTTCTCCTTCTCCTTCTCCTTCTCCTTCTCTTTGTCCTTGGCAGTGCCGTCCCCTCTAGCTTCCTCGGCCTCTCTCCGCCAACCCCTGGCAACCCCCACCGCGTCCGCCAACTTCCCACTGCCCAGCACCTCGCTCCGAACAATGCTCAACCGATCCAGCAACATCCCCTCAAACCCTTCGATGTTCGCGCCACCCCCAACGAGACAAATGTTCCCCCATAGTTTTTCCGCCCGACTGCCATCACCGCCCAATCCGGCAATTGCAATACTTTCCACAATCGCTGCATCCAAAGACCTCATATTCTTTCTCATGCTTCTAGTCTCCAATTCCATATCTTTGTTACCATTATTGGCATTGGCATATGCTAGTTTACGTCTTTTCATCTTCATCTTATTACTAATATCAATACTATTACCTCTTCTACCACTACCTATATTATTCCAACTTTCAAACAATTCTCCCAGTTCACTTAACAATCCAACACTTTCTTCAATATTCATATCATTTATTTTCACCCCTGTACGTTGTAAATCTTGTAGTACGCTAATTGGATCTTCATTGTAATATCCTGTAAATTTATTACTCATACCTTCAAATAATCCCTTATTTAGTTTCTTGTTCGGTGATAATCCACTAAGACAAATATGTCCTTCTTGTGCTGCATCTTCTTCAATGAAGATTTCTGGATAAAATAATCCCATACAACATAAAATATTCTCATCAAAACATTTAAATTGAAATTTCCGAACTTTCTTCTTTTCGATTTTTGAAAATTTCCCAACTTGAATAACTCCACATTTACTATCATCAAATGTTACATGATCTTTGAAAATACTCTCTAACAACCCCCAATCTTTAATATTTTGGAAATCAATATTAAATAATGGGAATTGTTGATTGATTAACATCTTACCCCAAAATCTAACCACATCACTAATACCATAATCTAATGAAATTCTCGAATCTTCAATAACAACTCCTTCATCAACACAACAAATATGAATATTGTTATTACCAATATCAACAATACATCCCGTACTTAATCCTAAGCCAAATGATGCACAAAGACCTTCTTGAATAAACGTACTATTACCAAATTCAATTCTATTTAATAATAAATCAATCATACTTTCAACGTATGATTTCCTATATAATGATGGTACAATCAATAAAACATTCAAATTTTTGAATTGTGATGTGTGTTTCAATCCTAACTTTTCTTTTAATACATATCTTAATAATTTCTCAATATCGCCTAAGATTTCCTCCCTACTTTTGTAACCTACATCTTGTTCATTGAATCCCAGTTCTCCATCATTTAATGTACTACAATCACTTGTAAACAAAAATGGTGATCTAATATTCCATTCATTTTCATTATTTAATCTGAACATTTCATCATCTAAAACATAATCTCTACCTGTTTGTTCAAACCATTTGGAAGCTTTAATAAATCCTTTAAAATCTTCACTAATTTCATCAATCTGATAATTATTTTGTTGTTTTTTATTAAAATTAAAACATCCTTCATGGCAATTTGGTAGTATTCTTCTCTTATAATACTTCATACGTTCTTTATAACTATCAATTATTGGTTTTCTTAATTTTTCAAATTTCTCATTATTTTTTAAAACATATCCACCAATTTCTTCATCTTCATACCGTTTTGGATCAAGATTACCAACCAAATCTTCAACAGAATCAACCCCATCCTTTTCTTTATCTTTCTTAGGCGGTTTCACATAATCTCTTTTTATATATCCAATTAAATTAGGAATAATTATCGGATCAACATCTTCTGCCCATCCAATTTTAATACTATGACTGCCTGGATGTATAACTATTGTACGTCCACTATTTGGATCATCAACTGCATTAGTTGTACCATTAGTACCGTTGATACCGTTGGTAGTCCCATTAACATTAGGAGGTGTGGGAGTAGGAGTAGTAGCAGTAGCAGTACCAGCAATAGCAGTAGTAGCAGCAGTAGCATTGGCAGCAGTAGCAGTGGCAGTAGTAGCAGCTAATTTTTCTTTAACCTTTCGATTGAATTGATAATTATCATCCCTTTTCAAATATTCCGTATAATAATTTTTTTGATTAATTAATAAAACAGTAGGTATATTAGAAGTAAACCTTAAATTGTTTTCATCAAAATCAACCCTTTTTATACCATGTTCATTTAGTCTTAACTGTAATTTTTCATTTGCACGTTGTCTTTCTTTACGTCTTTTCAATAAAATTGTCGGATCGGTGGTAGGAGCACCTGGTCCAAGTTGTGTCGCATTTGGACGTTTGGATGGTGGCATTCTTGAATGTGCAATACTCCCAATGTTTATAAGTTAGGTAGGTGATGTGATGTGATGTGATGTGATGTATGTCTTTGCATGGTCGTGGTTTAATGGTGTCTTTGGTTGGTTGGCGCGTGGTGGGTGTTCGCGAGGGGATTATTTGCGTGGGTTTTTATTTTGACCGCCCATCAAACGTACCGGCAGTGTCCAGAGTATTTTAATCTTCATTCAATTTATCTTGTCTATATGATTAAATACATCTTCAAAGGTAACCAGTAAAGTAAAATTAAAATTAAAAAATTTCATATATATCTATTTCTTTCATTCAACAACAAATCGTTCATTCTAATTCGTATATTCATCCTCCTTATTCATTATAAAATAATTATATCAATACTATACATTATCATTCATTGATAACCTTCATTATAAAATCGCCCAAATGTCTCCATCTAATAACACAACACATACTTAAACACATCATTGAAAAAAGCATACTTGTAAGTACAATACCTGATGTAAATATAGTATAACCTGAAAATATCGTTACTGTTATAACTAACCAAATAGTATCTGGTAAATATGGCATTTCCTTTTTTATAATCATTGCAAATTTTTTAATTAATGTTGTTGACTCAGGCGTAATTGTAGACGATGAGGATAATGTCGATGTTGGTAATGATGAATCTTTCGTTATTGCTGTTGCATATTCTGTATAATAAGTTTTCTCATTAACATAATCAACAAATTCAATAACATCTTGTAAAACATTATCAGAAAATGCACTTATTGCAATCAATGTTGTAACTAATCTATAAACTGCAAACATAAACATGGTTACGGTTATTAATCCTGCAATTTCTAACCAAAATGGTTGTCTATGCACATGAACATCATCCATGTTAGGTGTACTTTCATCATTGGTTTCAAAATGTGGTGGCCTACGAGTTCCTGAAATCGAAATACCAGTTTCATCTTCAATTATCGAGTTCCATATAATATCATCATTATCCATATTCAAATTATTATTGGTATTAACATTGTTATCTAACCGTTGTTGTTCATGTTGTAATATTATATCCCTTGCTTCATTTATTGATCTTATAAGTGGGAATCTAATATGGATATTTGAATCATTTTCAGTGTTATTATTCGATGATGTTGTGGGTATATGATTATTATTGATAATTTGATTTGCAAGCTGAATTATTTCATTTACATCCAATTCAGGAATCAGCGTTGATGAAGGTATTGAATTTGAACGGTCATCTTCATTACCGTTCTCAACTTGTGAATCATCTGATTCCAATTCTAATTCAGATTCAGATTCAGATTCAAAATCAGACTCAGGTTCATTAGCTGATAATTGAAATGCATGATATTGTCTTGTTTGACGACTCTGACTTCTTAGTCTCATAGGCATCTGTATATTTCTGTGTTGTTTATTTTTAAAGGAGAAAAAGTGTTGGAAAAGCAGAAATGAAGACGATTTTGATCGAATTGTAATTCGTTTTGATCATGTGAAATTCGTTTCTCAGAGGCGAAATTCGGATTTAGCTTACGTAAAAGACCCAGCTTTGGATAATTTTTCGGGGGATACAGGAAAAGACCACAGGATTTACAAATTATCATAAAGGTTATTCAAACTGTATACACTTTATACATCTTACATAGTGAATGGAAAAAAACTGTGACTTGGGGGTGTAATACTATGAAATAGCTCAATATTCCACCTCATTTTCTTATCAGGCCTCATTTATCTCAAAAAATAATTACTTTTTAGGTTTTTCTAAGGTATACATTCTTACAATAATGTTTGTTTCTGCCCTTTCGTTTCATTGAGCCCACCTAAAAATCAATCAAAATGGGTGAAAATAAAATCAGTTTGTTTGATGTTGGTAATTCTACACTTGAAACAACATTCACCTTTTTAGGTTGGGATAAAACCCTAAGATTAAAGCTGACATGTACTTTTAGTTTATAATTGGCTTGAATTTCAAAGTTTTGATATGAAAAGTACACAGCTTGTAAACCCGCTACATTTTTTCCAAAACAGTTTAGAACTATGGAAAAAAATTGGGGTTTTGTTAAGAAATCAATTTTTTTTACATATGTTCATTCATTACTGTAATAACGTTAAAAAGTTAAAACGTTTTAAAAAAAATGAATATTCTTTTTAGAAAAGATTAAAAATTATCGATAATGTTTATACGTTTATTTAGTGCTAATGAAATTTATGGCCTTAACGAAATTGATTTTTCAATGTGTAAGTTCATCTCAAGAACAATGTGTGATGAAAACTTTGAAAATTTTGCTTCATATTAATATAATTATGTGTGTACTGCTGTTGGTTATTTGAAACCTTTTGAACTAGCTGGCCATGGATGTAACTCAACACATAAATCTTTGAATATTGAGAAATCAAGTATTTTACTTAGTTATAGTGGTTCTTTTGTTGTCACTCCAAAAACAGCTAAGCATCTTAGGTTCTGGAATATTCATCCAAACTATAAATATTCAGACACCACTCACAAAAATTTACTATCTAATGTGGAATCCTTGAGTTTTGGGCAGTTTCTTTATAGAGACAGCTTTTCCACTTTTAAATGTTTGAAAAACTTAAAATTAGTTGGATTTGTTGTGTTCACAGCGTTAGAATTTATGAATGTTACAAAACTGAAAAAAATTTCGTTAATTTCTCCAACATTTGGTATGCTAAATAATACTTTCTAATCAGATTTGAAAGTTACAAATTATACAATGGTTATAAATAAATTGGTGCTCTAAAAAAAAGAGGCAATAATATGAAAAACTTGATTTTTTCTATCCTTTACTAAGTATTTTTTATCCCTTGCTTTTCTCTTGTTTATCTAAAATTTTTTAACCATGATACATAACTTACCAACTGAAATACAATGTACTATTGTAGACATGTTAGATTTACAATCAATAATTAATCTACGCAAAGTCTGTACTAAATTTTCTAAATTATTTCCTAAAGTAAAAATAATTACTGTATTCCAAAACGATTACCCTATTTTGCCAACTTTTAAACCAAGAATCAGTCGAGATGTGTTAATTCTCTCTCACAAAAGATACCAACAACTAGTGCAGTGTTTAAAAATTAATCCAAATGCAATACCTCCCATTGATAATACCATAATTATTGACAATAGCAGTATTCAAACCTATAGTATTCATAAAATAAAACTTCTCAATTACAGAAAACAATACTATCCCGGCTCTTCTAAGTGGTTTATCTAATAATCTTCCTTGTGTGAATTCACACCAATGCATGGGTTGTACAATAATGTATAATTCATGGGCGCACGTGACATACTAATCCGTGCACCAACTGAATTTTTTAATTATTTTCCCAAATTTGTGATTGGCTTTCGTTTTCTTTTCCCCTCAACATGAACTGAATTTGCAAACATTAATATAGGTTTAGTTGTAAAACAGAATTAATTATTCAATAATCAATCATGTCTGGAGGTCCTGTTCCTGTCTGGAAGAAATATACTACCGGTTCCACTGGTATTTGGGAAACATTTAGAAAATGGGCAACCCTGGTGCCTAACAGATCGTCTGGTAATCCATATGTTCCATATTATAGAGTTCCATCTCCATCAAGTGAAGTTCATGTTTATAAAGATGCAAGAACTATTCCAGCTTCTGATATTGTTGAAAACAGTTATTTTAGTAGAGATAACAGAAGGAGTCACCCACAAATTTCCACCTTCACCCAAGCCAAGATTGGTGGTTTATTAAAATTAGGTAATTCAACTAATTCAAGATTACCAAAGGGTGATGAAGGTGTTAAACAATTAGCTATTTTAAAGTCAGATGAAGTTAAATTAGTTGATGTTTTACAATCTGTTCCAAAAAGTGTTATTTATGGTGAAGTTTTAGGTAAATATGGTGAACCAGTTGTTCCACCAAATTTAAATAAAAAATTCAGTGTTAAAATAATTGGTGAAGAAGAACATGGTATGTATAATGATGACTACCCTGTTAGAATTTTCAAGACCACTGGATAAATACCTTTAATAAAGTCAATTATAAATAAAATAAACACGACAGAAACCTTATCATCCTTTATCTTCATATTCATTACGATTAAACTCTATACAAAAATGTAAATTTTAATTTTTTTTATTTGGGAATATAAATTATTCATTATATAATTCAACTTTACTTTTTTATATACTTATTTATTAAAAAAAAAAATACAAATATTCAATATTTATTTACTCAAATTCAATTCTGATCTATCAATATCGATATCATAACCTTGTTTTTCAGCCATTAATTGATGATGAACAATATCATCACTTTCCCATGGATAAGCAATCCAACAGTCTGGAGTTTCTCTTGCAGTAATATAATGTCCATCTTTTGCAATACAATCTGGTAATTCAGCTCTCTTTTCTTTAAGTTTGTTATGTAAAACAAACATAAAAAATTCAGTGTCTAACTCACCATTATTTTGAGATTTTGCATCTGCAATCAATTCATTAATTGCATAATGAATAGTTGTCCTAGAGTCATCAACTTCATCAATAACTAAGATCTTCTTACCAACCAAGCTAATATTGCTATCTAAATAATTAATCCATTGAATTCTTTTAACTTGTGTACCAACAGCTTCTTCATCATCACCCTTTGTTTCTAAATCCTCATATAATGATAAAATAATTGCAAATATACGTTTAGAATTTTCTCCTGGTCTTTTAAGAAAGGTACGTAATATACGTGCAGGTATAAACCCACCACCACCAATTGCAATTATAAAATCAATATCTAATTCCAAAACTTTTGGTGCAACTTCTTGGCACAATTGATGGATATGGTTGTATGAAATATAAAGCTTGTCTGAACTCATGATCTTGTTATTAAAAAAATACAACTAAGTTGGTGAATGCAATAATGTGAATGTTTTGATGTTGATTCTAAGGATTGAGTTGGTTGCATAGATTTATCTTTCGCTGATCGTTGTCAAAGATAATAAACATCCGAGGGATAAGATTTCGAGATTTCAAGATTTCGAGATTTCGAGATTTCGAGATGTGAGGTTCCTTTTCTATGTCGATTTATTTTTGATTACACTTTTTGAAATGCAAAATAGTTGATTCCTTGGACAAAGAAAAACGGTAAAAAAAATGCTTAGTAATATAAAAGAAAGTCATAAAATTCGTGTAATTTATAAAAAGTCGTAGTAGTTGATGTATTACATCACAGTAAAAACAGGGAGTAAGATTATAAAATTAAATCTTTTCTTTCCCAACCTTTAGCACGATGATTTTCTAAAGTATGTTGAGGTTGTAATTTATCGGTACCTTTAATTGTTAAAGCAAATGGGTTTCTGTCTTCACCATTTTGTTTTAAGTTAGCAAATGTATGATTAACTTCTCTATGTTTTGCTTCATCAGCTCTGATATACTGCATTAAATCATACATTGTTGCGTTATCGCTTAAATTCCAGTAATCTTTGGCAATTTGAGGAACTTCATGGTGTTCTAATTCAGGACATAAGCCCAATTCCATATCTTTAATGCATCTTGAATATGTATTAACAGCTTCTTCTTCTAAGTAACCAACAAATCTATGACAAGTTTTTGGAGAAAGTAAATAGGTTATGAAGAAACAGTTTGCGAAAACACCTTGACCAACCCATAACAGACCCCTTGTAAATAGAGATGGTCTAGCCATTTTTAAAAATGTTAATAAATGCATTCTTTCGTTAAATGCTTCATCATATAAGGTATCAATAAAGGCCATATCTCTTCTAAACAGTCTCATTGCGTTTAAATGTCTTAAGAAACCAGCAACTGCACCAGGAATACCAGCAACACTTTCTAAAACGACAACTCTTGTTAACCATTTTTCTAAAGTCATTCTATTTGGTCCCTTACCAATTGCAATTTGATGAGCCTCATCCTTTGGCTCAATATAACCTGTAAAAAAATCAAAAGAATGTCTTAGCGCCTTCATAAAACCATAAGTGCCAGCATCTCTTATACCTTGAACAGGTCTATGTTCAAATTTAACTGCAGCCATATCTTTTTTTTCATAACCATGATGTTGAAACACAGATTTTGTTAAAAATTTACCTTCAGCTTGTTCTTCTTCAGTTGTTAATCTAACCATGTTTGTATTATTAGCAGGAGCTAATTGATTTGAATCAACATGGACAGAATTCGATGTTTTGTTTGAAGTTGAGATGGTTCTACATGATGATTGGACGACAGTTTTGAGGATTGCTCTTGTTATTCCAGATCTTTTGAATGAGGGAACTGTTGAGTGTAATTGTAACTTTGATGATAATAACATATTATTTATTGTTTGTTTGTTTGTTGTGAAATGATTATAAAGAGAATAAACAAGTTAAATGAGTTACAACCAGAGATTAATTGGAGCAAGGATGTGTTATTTTATAGACATTAAGAACTTCTAATAAAAAGAAAAAAGGGAGCAAGAACGTGTAGAAATATCTAATTAGTGCATTCCTCATTTCTACGAAGGTTTTGATATCAAATGCCTTCTTAAATTACAAAAAGTGCTCAAAAAGTCGGGCTCAAAATGGGGTTTGCAACCAAAAGTACATTCACTTGCAGGTCTGGTGCCCTAATAGGAAGGCTGCTACGTGAGACATGACGGTTGTTATCAAATGCGGGATCGGAACGGGGGCAGTCACGGAGATTGTTGGATCAAACGCTAAAATAAAAGCCAGAAAGAGGCATTCAGAATCCGAGGGAGAAGCCAGTAGGGATTGAAAAAGAAGAAACCCCGTCAGCGGTGAAAACAATAGACGCTAAAAAAAAACGGTCAGAGATTGTGGTCATGTCCCCGTACAGAATCGTAGAAACACGGGTTGAGAAACACTTCCACTGTCAGGGTTTTGTGTTTCATCCAGAACTATTGTTGGTGGTAGCTCGTTAGGGAATACTGTCTTTGTAGAGAAAAGCGGGATGCGACGGAGTGTCACAAAATGGGATAGGGTGGGAAAGGACAAAACAGTCAGATATAGCCAAGAGGGAAAGTAAATACTACCGAAAAAACAAAACAGAAAAGAAAGTAACAAAGATCTCCGCTCGGAGTACATCAAAGCCCGCAGTTGTTGTGCAGTGGTTAATAGTGTTTTCCGTTTTTTATACAACTACAAATGGCTACAGAATGGCTCAAGGCTCATTAATGATACAATTCAAGTAGTGTTCAGTAGAAGTTCAGTTCGGCGTTTTAGCTGTAAAAGACTTGATAGCTGTAGATCCCGGTTCTGTAACTATTTCGTATCGTATATTTCATATAGTATGTTTCATATAATGTATGATCACAGCCACACAACTTCAAATCAACTCAATGTTTCAACCGCATAAAATTTAAAGTATCAACGTATTTTTCCTTTTAAAAGCATAAAGTTTTCAAACTTTGGTAATTCTATACAGATGACTAAGGTTATTTACTTGAAACTACAGTAATTGGCCACAAAGCACAAGAAATTTATTGATTAAAACACTTGTCAAGTCTTTATATAAAAACATACTCCAACTGGATTGCAAAAAAGGATATGCCTAATCGGCATCGAAAAAGAAAGAAATAAAATATAAAATAATATTTCAAAAAATAACCGGGTTAAGTCAACCACTCAAAAATTCGATCCCACACAAATTAAACACTCTAATGAACCACACCTCGATTATACCAATGCAACTAAGGGATATCCCGCAGTTACATACTTCTCAGGTGCTGCCAATAAGAAAACACTAGTAATTGCACCCTAATTATTAAACTTGACAAATGTGGCTGACTTCCTCAAATCTAATAACTACAATCATAGCTAAGCATTCCCCTTTCAACAGGTCCCATTAAATCATGCTAGTACAATAATCAATATGTTAATTGATACAGCTAGCTGAGATCCACTTTGTTTCAATCTGATAGAACATGTCAACTTGCTGATTGGCAGTTGCGTAATTTACAAAGTGGCATACTGCTTGCTTTGTTTGTCTGACAATTGAGAGGGGATTTTTTCTCTTTTAGGCGCAACTTTAGTTGCTTACCTCTGATATAGAAAGCTGTACAATTCTGCATGATTTCTGGTTTAATTTTATAAACTTACAAAATTGCGTCACCTAACATTCTCTTTCAGCAAATGATTCAATCATACCAACTGTAGATTCTTCATATTCTTTACAAATAACAGTGCCATCTTCAAGGAATGTATTTGCTTGGACAAGTTGTTTACGTGGTAGTTTTTTCTTGAGAATAATATCTCTAAACTTCAAGAGTTCATCTGGAATTTTTGTCTGATCGTTGTAAAATTCTGTACCTTCAACAACATTACCACTACATTTATAAACATGAAGTTTATTTAAAAACTCACCAATTGATTCTTGTCCAATTGTTTCAATTTTTGATCTATCAACAACTAATGTTAAATCACTAAAATCTTCCTTTGTATAATCTAGTTTAACTAATCCATGTCCTGCATCTAAATAATTCTTTAAAATTGCATATCTTGCTTGACAATGTGCTTGACCCCACTTACCATGTTTTGGATCATAATATTCCATAGATAATAAACCTGCACGGCACATTGAAACATACATCACAAAAATAATGTCATCTTGTTCTTGCTTTGTTTTGTAGCCAAAAATTTCTAATAATTTTCTATTTGTACCTAAAAACATAGCAACTGATTCAGCTCTACATTCTTCATAAGAACCTGCAACGGAACCAAATTTGAAACCCCAAGTTTCTCCTTTTTTATAATATGTTGTGATCGGTCTACCATCTAATCCTAGTGGGGGAGATTCTTTATTAAAATTAAAGGATCCATCATCTAATTCCATCATAAGTTTACCTGTACCATGTCCTAATAATTCATGAATACCGACTTGAACTTCAAATGCCTCAACTCTGTATTTTTCATATAAATCTTGAATATCGTCAGAAATAAATGAAATTGGTTCTTTACTTGATTTTGCACTCAAAACATTACCAAGTGAAACATTTTTAAAACCAATGTTAATTCTAATCTTATCATAATTAGGAATATTAATACCAGCTGGACAACCCGAACCTGCAAAAGTTAAAACTTCTAGTGATGTGAAATCAGGTGGTGTAAAAACATCTTTTTCATATTTTTTATCCCATGGTAAATCAGAAATAAAATCCTTTGCATTATCAACCAATTCACCAAACTTGGCTGTTCTTTCTTTATTGACCATCGCAACCAAACATTCCCACTCACCTTTAGTTCCAAGATAATCTCTATAAGTTTCAATAAAACCAACATTAGTTTCAACAGTTGGTTTAATATCTTTGACCCAATGAATCTGTGATTCATAATGACAGTTCATTGAACCTGTCATAAAAGATGCTATATAATTTTCTAACATCTTAACTTGATTTTCATTAGCTGCATATTTTTTTGCTAGTTCTAGATTTTCAACAATTTTGGAAAATTCTTTTGAATGATCACCAAATTTGAATGTTAATGAAGCTTTTCTACCATCTTTTATTTGAAAATCAATCTTTTCAGGATAGTAACCAGTTGCGTTTGAAATAAAAGAGCTTGCTACATGAACAACAAAGTGCTCATTATCAGTTTTAGAGACTCTAATATTTTCTGGCATAATACCATTTTTAGCTAATGCCGAATCAACTGCTTCACCTTCAATCTTAGAAACAACATTCAAATAGTACCCTGAAACATGTCCATCTTCTGGGGATCCTAACATTGAAATTTTGTCATCTAAAGAATATATTGAACTTTCGACCGAATTAAACTGTTCAGTAATACTAGCATTTTCAATTGAACCGACAATTGATTGGAAATCATCTATCGAAATTCTTGGAATGAATTTGGAGTCACCAAAAGATTTATAATTACCTAAATTAGCTAAAATTTGAGATGCAAAATCTAAATAAGAATTGACAATTGATTCATCAATTGATAATGATTTATAGTTACCATTAACAACTTTATGAATTGATAAAATTAAATCAAAAATAGCTTCACTTTCAGGAGAAACAGATCTGAGAACAGCTCTTGAACCCCAGTGACCTGCTTTGGAGAAATAATGTGCATATAATTTTTCCTTTTCAGTTAATTGATTAAAAAATTTAGTTGCTGAAAGTCTTGCAATTGGAGCATCTTTATCCGCAAGATATTGAGATGGGTCGAAGTTTGATGTAGAAGACATAGTTCTTAACGATACAGATACAATTTGAGCAATTGAGTGTCTTGCAGTAGTTGAGTAACGTAACATGTATAAGAAAACAAAAAGATTACAAGAATGAACGAAGTGGCAAAAAGTTCAGAATCTGATCAGTTTCAGTATCTCAATATGTTTTCTTTGAGCGAATAGTGAAGCTGTGTACAGTTTAATTAAACTACATTTTTTCTTGAACAAGAGCCAAAAACATGGATAGACACCCACAAAACAAGATCCAGGATGATCTTTACGACAAAGTCCTTGAAAACTTGAAAGAACTTAATAATAATGTCGCAAAAATGAACACGTTACTTGCTGAAACTAACAAAACAAATGAAACTGCAGTGCTTGTAAGTCAATTGAATACAGGGTATCTTGACGGGGTGTCTTTCCAAATGGATCTGCAAAAGAAAAATAATAAATAAAATAGGATAATATAGAAGTTTTGTATATTAATTATACTGTATATTATATATTGCAAGTTTTGCTTTTGTGTTATTTATACAAAATATAACTGGTCATATAACATGTGAACGACTTAATAACAATAATATCTAGTAGAAAAGCTGTAAAATTTTAACATTCTGTGATACTCATCGAACAGTTTACTTATTTTGGAAGTAAATTAAATCTCTTCTTTAAAGTAACTCTTTGTCTAGAGAATTTATCATCTGGAGAGAATCTTGCTGGATGTGCAGATTTGGTAATTTCACCTTGTTCAGTAATCTTCTTTAATGTGTAAATTCTTTTGCCATCTGGGCCAATGGTGTACATTAAATGCATGATGGGGAATAAGTCTGTTAGTAAAAGAAAGTGCCAAAGAAAAAGAAGTGTTACTAAGGATGGATTATGTTAAAACTGAAAAAAGAAAATGAAAAATTTTCTTCTGCATTTTTTTCTTCCTGCAACAGGAATAAAAGATATGTGTATATTGTTTTTTTGGGGAAATTAAGGATCTGTCCTCCACTTCCTTAGTAAACCAAAACGTATATAAGATAAGGATAGTTTATTAACTCCCGTATATACCAATATAACTTGCTTATTCGGTTTGAACCTCCCAGGATGCAGTTATTCCTAACGTTTCACTTCAATTCTGGGCGAAAAATGGAGTTTTGTGGGAGAGCGCTCAATTTCCCACAAATATTTTAGAAATCACTGGGAAAAAACACCTACTCCTCGCTTTCCCCCCGTTCCCCCCCGTTCCAGTTTTTTTCAATCATAAATCATTCTTAGGTTTTAGTTACCATATTCTTTCCACAAAACAAACATAAGTGCATAATCTACAATGTCTGACCTGTTTGCGAATTTACTGAAGCAATCAGAGTCTGGTATATCATCCACATCTAAGAATAGTTCTAATCTATCTCTTAATGATCAACTTAAAACCAAATCTGCAACACCGTTAAAAGGTTCAGGATCTTTGGATGTGGATTTTTTGGATAACTATTTATCTTCTAAACAAACAGCTTCAACACCAACATCTTCATTAACTAAAGCCACGAATGCATCTGATTTTGATGATTTTTTATTAGGAATATCGAAGCCGAAACCAACTCAATTGCAATCAGAAAATGCACAATTACCATCACCATCACCATTACCAGCTTCAGCTAATCTGTTAGATGATTTTTTTGAACAAACAGTTAGCAATTCAAAATCATCAGTTTCATCTACTCAATTATCGTCGGTTGATCCGCCAATAGCAACAAGAAAAGTAGAACCCGTCACATCAGATCAGGAGTTAAGAGATTCTGCTCTAGCCGAATTATTAGATATGGGATTCCCTTTAAATAAAGCCAACGATGCATTAGATTCAACTAAAAATGGCTATGATTTAGATTCTGCAATTTCTTTTCTGATGAATCAAGCACATTCTTCAAACCAGCGTTCAAGTCAAAGATCACCAGAAATACCACATACAAGATCAAATGACAGTAATAACGCAGGCAATGAAGACTTTAATAAAATAGTAAATGATTTATCAACAGAGTTCATGTCAACTGCATCATTTTTATTTAATTCAGGCAAAAAGAAATTTCAAGAAGGTGTTGAAATGTACAGACAACAAAAACTGGATAATAATAACGGTCAGCCATTATGGATGAAGAATCAACAACAATATAAAGCAAATTCCATCAAATTACCAAATCAAGAAGGTGATCAAAATGACGAAATGGATCCCGAAGAAATGAAACGTTTAATTAAGCAACAAAGACTTAGAGAACAAAAATTAAAGCAACAAAAAAATTTAAATGTTGATTTATTGTCAAATAATAGTAATAAAAATAATATTGGGTCACTTTCAAGAGATTCAACACCCGAAAACGATGATATGAGATCAAGTCCTAAATTGTCATCATCACATGATACAATTTACGTGTCCTCTTCCCGTAGGCGTAGACCACAACCGATGCCGGTAACAGAATCGCCTACTCCAACACCGATTTCAATACCGCCTCCTACACCCAATCCACAAGATTTTGACACTTTGATAGAAACAGCACCGGCAACCAAACCATTACTAGAGATTCCACCGTTAAATCCAGCACAGCTAATGATGTTTGTCAATTCAAGAAAAACGGCTCAAGAAAATTTTAAGAATGGTGACTATTCAAAATCATTAGAGAATTACTTAATTGCATCACAGAACATACCAAGCGATCATCCATTTCAAATTTTATTATATTCGAATATAGCACTAGTTTATTCAAAAATTGGAAATCCAAAAGATCAATTAGTTTATGCTGATAAAGGACTAGGTTTGATTGAAACGTGTACTAATAATGCAAAAATTTCAACTTTCTCAACAATTTTCATTGAACATAATAAGAGTATTAAAAGTTTATGGATCAAGTTAGTTACTAAACGTGCAGAAAGTTTAGAAATGTTAGAGAAGTGGAAACTATCCAAGGAATCATATGAGTTATTAATCAGTAACGGAGAAAGTTCAAAATCTATAATGGATGGTAAAAATAGATGTATAAAAGTACTCAATCCAGCTATTTCAAGACCAAAACCCAAGGGAAAATCTTCACCTACGAATTTCAATTCATTTAATAGTGAAAAAGTCCAATTTGTGAAAAAATATAATGACAAAAAAAATAAAGAAGATCAAGAAAAATTTGATCTACACGATAAAGTTGAAATTAAACTGGAAATTTGGAGATCAGGAAACAAAGACAACATTCGTGGTTTGATTTGTAATTTAGACAAAGTTTTGTGGCCCGAATTAAATTGGAAAAATGTCACATTGACTGACTTAGTCATGGACAAAAAGGTCAAAATTTATTATATGAAAGCTGTTTCGAAGACACATCCCGATAAAATAAGTAATTCAGAGTCAACCGAAAATAAAATGATTGCAAATGGTGTTTTTATTACTTTGAATGAAGCATGGGAATTGTTTAAAAAAGATAAAGGTTTATAATGCATGTGTAATTTATGGTACTTGTCATGTGACTTGTAAGATCGATTAATTACTAAAAAAAAACAATAAAAATTAGAGCACTAGAAATAACATAAACTATATACAATTATGGATATAATGGCATGATGTCTGGAAGTGGTCCAACTGGCGTAATCCCGTGTGGATTAATTGCAGGATGTGATTTTGTATAATGTGACTTAATGTGTTTAAAGTCAGTTGTATCCTTAAATGCAGGATCTTTCCAATACAAATTTCTAAGATAACGATGAATATGTGGATAATCATGTCTAATCATTTTGATATTACATTTGAAATGTTGATGATAAACAGGATCAAATCTAACCAATGTTGTAAATAATCTGATATCAGCTTCTGTTAATGCGGATCCTGTGAGGTATTCGTTATTTTTATCATGCTCTTGTTTGATCAAATTTTCTAATCTATCCAAAGATTTGAAAAGTGTTGTAACTTCCTTTTCGTAAGGTTCTTGTTTTGTTGCAAAACCGGATTTATAGACACCGTTATTGATCGTTGGATAAATCCATTCATTTAATTCGTCAATTTTGGATCTTAGAGTTTCAGGATAAATATCAATTTTGGCAAACTTTGGATCAATTAATGAATTGAATTGTGTATTTAAAATTCTAATAATTTCAGAACTTTCATTATTAACAATTGTTTGTAATTTCTTATCCCATAAGACAGGAACAGTAAAACGGCCTTCGTAATTTGGATTTGCTTTGAAATATAATTCTTTAATTCTTTGATAACCATACAATGGCTCAGGAGTTGCATCTGGGGCTTCAGTGATTTCCTCCTTTGTTGCAAATCTCCAACCATTACTATCCATATTCCAATGAACAACAGTAACACCAATAATACCGGTAAGACCCTTTAAGACTCTTGTAATAAGGGTTCTGTGAGCCCAAGGACATGCATAGGAGACATATAAATGGTACCTGTTAACTTCAGGTAAATGAGGACCGGACGGGGAGATCGTATTTCTGAAAGACGATGCAAGTCTCTTAAACTCACCATTTTCGTTTGCAAACTTTTGAATTTCAATTTTACCAGACATTGTGGAATGTGTTGATGTGATTTATGTAGAGCAATGGATGAACACGATGAAGAAAAAGATAGAAAGTAGCTTCTTTTATAGACATGGAGGCAAAACGTGAGAAATTCGGCTTGGTAAGCAAAACAGTGTGTTTAGTCAGCCCTCTGATGCTGAACAAACTTCCCCACAAAATGCGATGCCGCGCAGTACGTAACTAGTAATTGCCCTGACTAAGACGAGCCGTCACCTGTTCGGAAAAGCTGATTAACTTGTGTTTGAAAGTTGCTGGGTTATTTTAGGGCATTTCTAAGGAAACTTGACGGTATGTTTAGAAAGAAGCCTCAAACGAAATGCCAAATATACAATTTATACTTCTAGTTAGTAATATCTAGAGTTCTGAAGCATCTATTTTTTCACTATGTACTGATTACCAAAAATTACAATCAAACGTAGATTGCAACTAATATAAACTTTATAAAGAAATAATCGCATCTTCATATCGCTTCAACGCACAATTAAGTGACTGAACCAAGGGATTAAGCATTCTACTCTCAATTTCACGTTCCTTTACATCTTTACAACTTAATAGTTGTGCTTCAACTCTACCAAGACATTTTTTCACTGAAAAATAATATTTTCTTAATTTGATTAAATCGGACTTAAAATTTGGATCAGTTCCTGGTGTTGATGATGCAGTTTTATTAAACTGACTCCAGAATTGTTTTAAAAATTCAATTGATGTTGCATGGGTTAACTTGACATTCTCAATTTTGACATTATTTAAATTAATTTTTATGCCAATATCATAATCTGAATTTTCTGATTTGTTGATTGTTGCTGCTGACGTTGGTAATCCTAGTAACTCCTTTAAATTTGTATTCCACGACTGTTGTGATTGTTTTGAATTTTGCTTCACAATATTATTAATATCTTTGTATGCTTCGTTTTGTTTTTTACCTTCATTTTTTATATTCATATAAGTTGATGTAAGATTAAACTTTTCATCAAATGTAGATTTTAACGTTTTAATAATTTCATCATACTCACAAGATTCAGGATTCAAATTCGATTGATTGATCACTTTTGCTAATAATTCTGGTGGAACAATATTTAATGCAACATTTGAAGTTTGGGTATATTTGAGTTCATTATATTCAACCTCTGAAGTTTCATCCAAGTCAACTAATTCTAGTTCTTTTTCAATTGCTTTATCTAAATTGTCAACAGATGTTTCATCAATTATGTCCGCCATTAGTCGCCTACTCAATCTATTCATCGTTCTTAATATACCAACCAGTTGCGGATCTTGATCATCTTTCATTGTGATATCTGGTTTATTACCTTTTATTTGTGAATCATCCTCTTTGTTACCTTCAAGATCTAAAAATTTAGGGATTGGAGCTCCATTTTCAGTGAAAAGTTTAACTTTCTTTCTTTTCGCCATTTTTTCACTTGTCTTTTTCTTTCTTTTATATGAAGACGTTGATAAAGAATTATTTGTATCCGCTTGTTTTTCTTCATTTTGTACAATTTGATCAACAATATTATCGTCTTCATCAATTTCTTCTTCACCATCATAATCTGCGTCATAGTATAAATATTTATCCAATGTGACATCACCACGATCATACAAGTTAACCTTTTCACCTCTAAGTTTTCTAAACAACTTACTACTAAAAAATCTTGACCAGAACTCACCTTCTGACATTCTCGGAACGTTATCATCATATGCTTTTCTAACAATAGGGTACTGTTTAAAAATCTCGGTGATCTTTTCCCGTGTAACATTCACATTAACTTCATTATCACTAGATGCAACGGGTTTGATCGTACTTAAAACATTATATGGACCTTTCTTTTGATTATTTTGGATTGCAAATGCTCTAAGTAAATGAATTCTACTTTTCCAAAACTCTTCAGCTTCCAAACCTTCCTTTATAACAGCTTCTGTGAACGTACGCATTAACTTAATATTATCCCTCAATAATTTTTGCTGTAATGTAAGGTTTTTGATTAATTTTGAACTATCTAATAAATCAGCTAAGAACTGATCATTTTTAATAATTGTATCATTTGCTAAATTATTTTCATTTGATTGTTTTGGTTCTGGCTGGGCGGACGATTCTAATGACCCAGATGTTGATGTGTGATTTCCTAAAACATCTGCATTTGCACCAATTGATCCTTTGTTCTTGTCACTTTCAAGATTAATTGAGGTTTTTTTTCTTGCAATAATTTGTTGTATTGAAGTTTTAACATCATCCATAACTGTACTATTATTAAACCCAAATAGTAATTCTTTACCCGTTTCAAGACCTATTTTTAACATCATTTTATCACTAGTTGGTGGTGTTGCCTTCAAATTAGAAACTGCATTTAATGATAATTCGACTAAATTCGTAGTTGCTTGTGCATCTGCACATCTCCAAACTAAAGTTGCTGGAATCGTATCCTCATTTATTGTTAAGAACCCAGCTCTTTTTTTATGTGTTGCTTGACCCTGTGGAAGTCCCATTTAATTTTGTTTACCGAATATACAGTAGAATTTAGTGTATAATCTGCTTAACTTTCTGTGGAAAGAATTCAAGATGTTCAGGTGGTTTTGAAATAAAATTCATTTCGCCTGCCGAAATTTTTTAATGCTTCTGAGATTTACAGTTTTGTTTTTGTGTACTCATTATCCTTTATCTACTTCTTCCTTTTTTCTTATTACATATAATGTTTGATAAAAATGTTCTAAAATTCTATAAAATTCTAAATATAGCGTAAAAATCAGATTATACAATGTAGCTTATATGATTTAACAATAATAATAATCAAGGTTTTCTATATGAATCTAACCATTCTTTTCTTCTTTGATTATAATTTTCTTCAGCCCGATCATTTTCAATCACCATTCGACTATCACCGGAATTCCCTCTTTTATGAAGATTCGAGCTTATTGGCGAATTGTTGATCTCAAGTTCATCATCTGTATTCAACGTACGATCATAAATTTCAACTGACCTATTCCTTGTATGGTTTGGAATGTGAGCAAACGATGAGTTTTCAATACTTAGCGTATCATCATATTTATCATTCAAACTAAGTTTTTTAGCTGCTGGTGGCGTATCAAAAGGTGATACATATGAAGTACGTACCGTTTGTGGGCTTTCAAATTCTTTATCTGTGCTTGGTGTTTTGCCATTTATATTTTTAGATTGTGGTTTTGTTAATTCTGTTTTTAGCGAAGATGCTGAAGATTGGTTATTTTGTTTTAAGTGTCTTAATGGCGATTCTCCTAACATACCAGATGGTAATCGTGTTCCTGGATACATTGATGAATCTTCCTGTAATAACTTATATAATTCCATACTTGATTGTGATGAATGTTGTGCCGTTTTCAACTTATTATTCTTCAAAGGTGTATTTGGTGCGCTTAAATCATGTACTTCACTTATATCTGCAGATGATTTTTCATCTTCATTGAATATTGGTAACGTAGACTCATAATATACCTTATAATTGTTATCATTTTGTTCTTTCGATATTCTCTTTGTCGAAATTCCGGCTGGTTTTACTAAGTTTCTATTTTGTTGTTTTGGATCAGCGCTTGGTTCATCATTGTTGATCATCCTTAAACCCATAATTTTAGATTTCTTATGGAATGAATGAGTGCCATGTTTTATCACAATTTTTGCTCTATCTGATCCATTCATTTCAACATCTGTATTACTATATCCTAAATCATCGGTTGAAAAGTCTTTTGCGTGACTTTCCTTTGGTGAATTTATAATATTGTCTAAATCCAAATCGTGGGCATCGTCATAGTCGACATTACCGTTTTCTTGTAAGTCTTTTTTATACTTGGCCTTTTGTCGATACCAAAAAAGCAGGAAAACCGATATAAACACAAAACCCGGCACTCCAATAGCCATTCCAACAGCCAATCCTGTCGTACTGTACATTATTTGTTTGCTATGTCCTTTAGTTAATTAACAAATCACCCCTATAGTGTGATTTTGCCAGATCAAAATAATGTAAAAACTCGGTTTTGGATCTGGATTCTAAACAACAAAGAAACTCCAAACTTCAAAGCGGAAAACAAAAAACACAGGACAAAAGATTTAAATTTGGAAATTCGAAAATCCGAGCATGAATTCTCAATTTTTTTCCCAAAAAAAAATACTTGTTTAATATTTACATTTACAAATCTATAAGACCTATACTATATACATGTTATATTTAATCTATTTTTGTTGACGACGAACCCACCTATTACCTCTTTTGGTGACTTTTATGAGCTCTTTTGTGAAGGTAACATACCCCAGACGCTCACACAATTGAATAAGACCTTTCAAATGATATTTTGTCCAAATAAATCTGTTTTGTGAACTTAATACTAATTTATAAGCATCTCCAACATTACCAGTATGTGTCAAAGCACTTAGCATTAATCTTGCGAACTTGAAATCTGCTTCATCCTGCTTTGCAACGGGCAGTTTTTGAAACCTTTCTGTTTTTCTATACTCACCACGTTCGGTCCAGATTTTTTGTGCAAACGAAAGTGAAGCTTGATGTCTTGCAACATGCATACACATATTGTATAACCTATCTGTACGTGGTATACGACCAATTGGAGACTTTTTTTGGGTTGAAATTGCCATTTGGGAATCATTGTCAATTTCTTTTAAAGTCTCACCAACTTCTTGATTTGGCTCTTCAATTATAACCTTTGCTTCATCATCATCTGCTTTGATTCCTTCGTTATCAAAAATGGTCAACTTATTCCATTCGCTTTCAAAAATTTCTAGCAACCCATACCGCCCAAGAACATAAAGATAAGCTTCAACTAATTCTTCACCAATATATTTCTCATTACCCTTAGTTGTTAAAATATACTTCCATAATGCTCTTGCTTCACTCAACATTAATTTTGGGTCTGCACCGTCAAAATCTTTCAAAGGAATTAAAGGTGGTGCATCCATATGAAATTGAAAGTTGGATAATTCTAAAACTTTCGATCTAATTGACGAAACCCGAACATCAATTAGACCAATTGGTGTATGACCATGTCCATTTTTAGCCCGTTCGACTATATCGCCCACTCTGTAATACGAATTAAATAACCACTTTGTACATTTCGGATGTGGTAATTGAACATAACCGTTAAATTTTGTATTAGTTTCGCAAATATTAATCCAAATACCACGTACAAATGGTAAATCGCCATCAACATATGCAAGGTACATCATAATTTCCATTAGCTGGCTATCAATTGAATATCCTGCTTCATAATATTTAAGTATAAACTCCCAACCTTGTAAAACCATGCCTTTACGAGCACCACATCCTTTTGCTAAAGCTAACAAACATTGAGGTTCCAATTTAATCTCTTTATCAAGCATTTCTTCATAGACTGAAATACCGTGTTCAATATCATTATGCAAAGTATCTAGCAAAATCATTGAAGTGTAGGTTCTCGTTGATGGTGATGTTGATAACGATAAAAATTTCATTGTATCAAAAGTTTGCTTTGCTAATTCATAGTTGTCTAATCTCATGTACATTTGCATAATTGAAGTATAAATAACAGGGGATGTTTTCATTGGATTTTTAGTATCAGGTAATTCATTAAGAATGGTAATGTACTTACGAACTTTATTAACATCTGATAATCTTGCATAATGATTTAATAAAATCGCCTTAGTTGTTGTATTGGCAACAATTTTATTATCATTCAGCTTAATTTCTGTATTGGTACTGTCATCATCTTCGATCTTTTCATTCATCTCAACATCACGCAATAATAACGATACTAATATATGCGATTTTTCTTTTGGCAGTAGATTACATAATGCTAATAAGTCATTTAGAATTGCCACATTACCCCACAAAACTCCACTTAATAAAGCTAATTCATGCAATTTTTCCACAAGTTGAGACTTTTGGATTCTTGGAATTGATATTATAAGCTTATGAAAATCAAAACTCGTAAACGATTCTTGTGTGGATATTGTAGATGTTGGATCACATATACTACTTTTCAGCAATGCATCAACAACAACTTCCCAATTTGAAGTTTCTAGTTGTGTAATATTTGATAATATTTCCGGGGTTAATATATCAGTTATTGAATTTGGAAGTGGCACGTAAGGTTTTGGTGGGGGAAAAAGATTTATTAAATCGGTTTCTTCATTAAGGTTAATTAAAGGATTAGAGTTGGTATCATTAAGTTGTTGTTGTAATTGGGATTGCTCGTGTTGTTGTTTTTGCAATGGCATGCTTGACGATATTGATGATCCAGTTTTAAAATTTGATGAAATTCCTAAAGATTCAAACACTTTATCAATATCTTGTTCCGTAGTTTCTTTAGATTCACTAGCTAAACTTGTAGAACTCTCTATTTCATTTTTCTGTTTTTTTTCTTCTTTGAGTTTAATGACTTTTTGGACTTGTTCAGTAAGTGTTTTTAATGCATTAAATTGATCTGACAGTTTCACGTTCTGACGACTTAAATCTCCAAGATCTTCGTCATAATTTGATTTTCGTTCAGTATATTGTGAAGTATGAATGGTTCTACTACGTATAAGGTGACTAAGAGTCTGTTTTCTTTGTAGTATTTGTAAATTTTTAAAATTATTACATCTTTTAATTGCAATTAGTCGTACTAACATCGTAATAAAAGATATATTCAATGTATGTATTGTTCTTTACAAACGTCTCAATTATAGGTGTAGTCAAAAACTTTCTACAATCTAAAAAATCTGAAAAATTTTATTTTTCATGTTGACCCAAACGGGAAAGTGGAATAAATGCTGATTTTTCCTTTTTGCTTTTTTGTCTTCACGCAAACGGTTTGTTAATGCATTCCTTAAAGTATAAATAATGATAGTTAGCCGAATTACCGATCTTTTTGCAAAATTACTAAATAGGCTTAAACATCTACAGTTTTTGTTGAAAATTTATTAAATACACCCAAACCTTTATATTTGAGTAGTAGTTTTTGAAATTATACATTTATTATATGTGTAAAATGCAACAAGTAAATCAAACACTAAAACGATGTGTCTAACCAATTAAAGCATAGTGTGTCAAAATACGACCAAAAAACTTTTCGATATCAGCATCATTGTCACCAACATAAATGTGTGCTTTTGAATGAAAAATAACTTGCAGATTGTTCCAACCAAAATGATAATCCCTAATAATACAAATGATAATTGCAGTAAACATTTTCACTCCACGTCCACCACCTAAACACCAAAATACAATCAATAACTCAATACACTTACAAATTATTTTGTCAGGTAGATCTAATATTAAATCTAAACCAGTTGGCACTGTCAATATTGAATAATCATCTTTAAATTCCTTGAATAATTTTGCAACTGAATGTTTCAACAAAATTTTGGTAAATCTCTCCTTAAACTTAACTGTGAATATATGTGCGTGTAGCCAATAAATAATATCTCTAACTTGTGAAGTGGTATAATGAGATCTTAAAAGAATTAAAGATATTTTGGTTAATGGATGTAATAAAGTTTGAATTGGTAACGCAGGAATTTTAGGTAATTTGTTAACATCAACTGAACTTGATGGAACTGGCCTAATAATGGGTTGCAAAATTGTTTTTAATGAAGAAACTTCAAGTTCTGTTAGCTTTAAGTTTGTATTTTTAAATGAAGGTTCAACTTCTATACCTGGCATTTCCGCCATGTCATTATTTTCTTGTTTTTGAAAGGGTGGCGATAATAAAGAATTTGAACCAAGTTTATAAATTAGCATTTTCCTAAAAAGTGTAAATTTAAGCAAGTTATCAATATCAGTAACAAGAATAAATTTTCTTATCTCTTGACAATTACTACTCGACAAATGTGATTTTTCAGACAAGTGTTTTAATCTTGCATCGCCTATTACCCTCTCGTGTTCAATCTTAATCTGATGTTTTGATTGCTTCAATGCCTCTTTGCTTGTGTTTTCAATTAACTTTTTAAATTGTTTTTCATGATTATGCAATTCAAATTGATCTTTTGGTGGAATCCAAGAAGGTCGAGTTACAGTTAATTTTGATAATTTTTCATGTGACGCAATTGACAAATCATCTAATGTGCTCATTAGTTGGGGATCATTAGTTGATGGTGTAGATTGTTGTTTTCTTTTTATCAATTCATTCCCTGCTTGATTGTGCGATGTAAATTCATAAAAGGTTGATAATTGTTGTGCCGTGGGTGATAACACACTAAACGATTTATTTTTTTGTAATGAAGGACTTTGGAATGCCTGGCCAACTGGAGTATGCGGCGGTGAAGCTGGACTTATTGTTGTTGCTTCCGTTAAACTATATGTGGGTACTGGCGATTCCTTATTATTTGCTAATTTACCAGGCAGTGGAGATGGTGGAATTATTAAATTTGATTGAGATTCATTCCAAGCTTTTCTTAATGCATCCCTTGATTGGGTTTCATTGGCATGCTGAAACATTCTTAGCGATGTTGCGGATGCAATTGGAACATTATACATGAAAACATCATGATCTCCATCATCAAAAGTATCATCATTATTATCATCATATATTTTATCCTTTTGTTTTTTGGTTAACTGTTGTGTGCTACGACGACGTGGTAATTTTGTTGTTGTCAATGATTTCTGTTGATACGAAGTTCTTGCATTTTGTGATAAATAAGGGGAGCAAGAATTTGAACTTGATTTTGGCAACGGCACTGGAATAGAGGGTGAAGATGTAGACTTTGATAATGATGGAGTTGACCTAAACCTATGAGATAACATTTGTTTTCTATTCAATTTTGATTTGTTTGGATCTGGCGAAAGAAATGGTTTCGTTTTGTTAAACGAAGAACGCCGTAAGGTTGAAGTTGATAACGAAACATCGATTTGGCCTTCAGTGTCTGTTAGATTATCTTCAACTTCGGAATCACTTAAAACACTTGTCAATGTTGAGTTATAGCTATGATCCGGTGGTATATTTTCAGCATCCACTCCAGAATTGATGGAAGACTGGCTATTAATTGAACTATCTGCATCTATTGGATTTGGTCCAGATGTGTGTGGAACGTTAACCGTAGTATCAATAACACTAATTCCAAATCCTCTGGATAAAGAAGATACTCTTTTCGACGTATGTCGATGTGCTGTTTCCGTGGAAGTAATCTTCATGTTTGGATTTGCAGTCATTGTAACCTGATCTCAATGGATCAAAGTATTTTTTTATAATGTCAAATCCAGGATGGAAGATTCATGATGAAAAATGAGAAAGTAAAAATTAAGTACATCTCCAAAAGGAATTGCGAACTAGGCCGGATTTGAGGAAGGAAAGAATTTGTAGGAAAAATAGGTCTCAAAATTAATCCGGAATAATGAGACAGTTTGAATTATAAACTGCATAATACCATTGCCATCCTTTCCATGTAATGTCATTGATCAATTTACAGATTTTTAATTATGCTTTGTGCGATCTCAACTAGCTCAAGTAACTGTAACTTCACCGTGAATTAAGTTTTGCACTTTCCAAATGCAGAGAATATTCAGGTTTCCAGGTTCATAAAGATCCATTATACAGCAAACAACAAAAATAAACAAAGGCAATAAATAAGAATAAATAAATAGTAATAAACCATGAACTGGGTTATATTTTTTCTACAACACTCTTGACAACAGTATATTCTTCAACACCAAAAACACTACCTTCACGGCCAAAACCAGAACAACGAACACCACCAAAAGGTAATGCAGCTTCACTTATTAGACCAGTATTAATACCAACCATACCAACATTTAAATCTTGTTGAGCAATTCTACATTCTGTAACGTCATCGCTAAATACATAACCAGCCAATCCAACATCTTCTTTATTTCTATTGGCCATCGAAATAACATAATTAATTGAGCCCGTGTATCTAATCAATGATGCAATAGGACCAAAAATTTCAGTTTCATAAATTTCCATTTCTGGTGTAACATCTCCTAAAACTGTTAGTTCATAAAATGTAGGACCCAACTCTGTAATTTTATTACCACCATATAGTAACTTTGCACCTTTTTTTATTGCATCTTTGGCTAAATTATCAACTTTTTCCAATGCACGTTCATGAATCAATGGGCCATGTGTGACAGTTGGATCAATACCAGGGCCTAACCTGAATTTTGAAATTTTATTTAACAAAATCTCAACAAATTTATCGTAAACTGAATCTGCAATATAAACTCTATTGACACAAACACATGTTTGCCCACTACTTCTAAATTTTGCGGCAATCATACCATCAACTGCGTTTTCTAAATCTTTCACTTTATCAGTTACAATAAACGGTGAATTACCACCTAATTCCATTGAAACTTTTTTTACCGAGCTGGCACTTTGCTCAAGTAACAGTTTACCAACTTTTGTACTACCGGTAAAGCTGATCTTTTTCAATTCGTTGGATTCGCAAAATCTTTTACCGAATTCAGGTGTCCTTGATTCTTCAACTGGTACAATATTAACAACACCTGCAGGCACTCCAGCATTTTCACATATTTGTGCAAACGCTAAAGCAGTTAATGGTGTATCCGCAGCAGGTTTAATAACTGTGGTACAACCGGCTGCAATTGCTGCACCTAATTTCCTTGTAATCATAGCTAATGGAAAATTCCATGGTGTAAGAATACCTACCGGCCCAACTGGTAACCTATATGCCGATATCTTCTTTGTTGAGTCTGACGAAGAAATTATTGAACCATTTATTCTCGGAGCTTCTTCTGAAAACCATTCCATAAAACTTGCACCATATATAACTTCACCTGTTGAATCTGATAATGGCTTACCATTTTCTAATGTTATAATTTTAGCCAAATCATCTGCATTTTTCAAAATTTCATCATTTAAATTTCTTAACAATCTACTTCTCCATCTTGGAGTAGTGTGTTTAAATCTTTCAAATGCATCAGATGAATTGGCAAATGCCAACAGTAGTTGACTTTCAGTTGTTGATGTAACTTTTGTCAATGCTAAGCCATTGAAAGGATTTATAACTGGAAATTGACTATTTGACCGGGGATCTGATGTAAACTCTCCCGCAATATAAGGGACAGTTTTAATCAAGTTTTGGTTTTTAATTGAAGAAAGGGTCTGGTTAAAAACTGCTGATGTGCTATATTTCCTTAACATTATGTGTTTAAAGAATATAAGCTAATAATAACAGTAATAAAATAGCATTCGGATCAAAATGGAACTGAAATCTTACTATATGGAAAAGATGATTTGCGCTATTGATTAAATTAAAAATCTAATTTACTTTACCTAATATTATTTATTATTTGGTACTTAATTTAAGAAAAAAAAATTCCAATTTATACAAGTCATATAATTCATTCAATCATTCATTTATCTTTATCAGTTTTATAAAGAACATCAAGAAAACAACCAACAAGTTCTTCAACAACACCTCTTGTAGAAATACTTTCGGCAACACCGTATAGTTGAGCAGTATCACTTTTGATTGAATCTGGACCATTAGATTTAATAAGCTCCACGCAAACAGAAACCGAAGTCTTTAAATCATTAACTAATCTATCAATAGAAGGAACTGTTAATTTCGTGACCGCTAAATGCAACGCCGCAGGTTGTTGTAACGAACTTAAATGCCAACCATATTTTTTGCTCAACATATCCCCTAAGGCATGGACATTGATAACACTACTTTTAAACGAAACAACAGATAATAATGGGTCTCCAATTAAATCTAGTTCATCAATTTCATTTTCAATTACATTTCTCAATTTTTGAGAAGTTTCTAAAATGGCTTTGACTTCTTTAATATAACCATCTTCTCCGAGATAGATCATTGTTGCCCAAGCACCAACTGTTAAAGCACCTGGACGTGAGCCAGCTAAAGTTGGAGAACCATATAACCCACCAACCCACTCAGATGAAATATAGTACTGATATTTTCTGTATTCAGGAGAACGATACATGATAACTGATGAACCTTTTGGAGCAAAACCATATTTATGAGTATCACAGGAAATTGATGTGACACCAGGTAACCTAAAATCAAATGCAAAAGGTAATGGTTTACCCATAGCCTTTTCGTAATACGCAATAACAAAAGATCCCAAACAACAATCAACATGCAATGGGATGTCATATTTAACGGCTAGTTTAGATAACTCCGGAATATTATCAATCGTACCATAAGGAAAATTAGCAGCTGAACCAAAAATAATAACGGTATTTTTATTAATTAGTCTTTTCATCTGACTAACATCGCCGGTAAAATCATCATTCAAATCAGCTAAGTTTAACTTCATATTAAAATATTTCGCAGCTTTGAAAACAGCAGCATGTATTGTTTTTGGTGCAACAATTTCCGGATATGTAATACCTTTTTCTATACGACCTTTTTCTCTAGCTGCAAGACATGCAAGTAATAAAGATTCTGTACCACCAGATGATGTAGTACCGCAACCAGTATCAGAAGGAGCATTAAATAAATCGAGAACCATACTAACGACCTCAGATTCCATTTGACGAACACCAGGAAATGCATCGGGATGCAATTGATTCGAAACAGCAAATTTATGAATTGCATCAGTTTGCAGTTGAATTAATTCTTCACCACCATGATAAACGGCACCTGAAACCTTACCATCTTTCCAATCAACTGCCTTTAAATCAGATAAAGATTCCAATTGTTTCATAACCTCATCCTTTGATAAACCAGTTGCGGGAATTTTGTGATGATCAACATGATCGGCCTTTACAATAAGTTCATTTTGTAACACTTTTTTAGTATCGTTGATTTCTTTTTCTATTTTTTTCCTGACGAAGGGAAGTTTGAAGAAAATAGAAGTGAACTGCTTAACAAAAAATGTATAGACAAACCGGAGTGTCCGGATAACACCATAACCATAAAGAGTGTTCAAAACGGGTGAGAAAATGTGACTATAAACAAGATAAACAAACAGAATGTCCTTCACTTTGTCCAACCAAGTAGTTGTAAAATAATAGACTGTAGCATTGTCTTTTATGTTGTTGAATGCGTCCATTGTGGTGCAACTTCAGACAAAAGCCTGTTGAATCAGGAAAAAAATCACTTCTACAATCGAATGTATTTTAATATTTTTTATTTTTATTTTTTAATGTTTCTGGAGTTCCTCATTTTTCGCTGGTTTTTTTGTTTTTTTGTTTTTTTGTTCTTTTGTTTTTTTCGTTTTTCAGGTTTCAGGTTTCAAAACAAAGGCGTCTCCAAAAAATCACACAGAAAAGTAACCTTTATAGTTAGACGACAACAGGAATTATACACAACATAATGAACAGAATAAACATTATAAGATGTTTTAGCAGATCCAGAAAACTGTATTTTCCCAAACCGCCAGTACTGTTCCAAGATTCTGCAAACGTACCTTTGCCATATGCAATACAAAATGGAATAGATCAAGTACCTGCAGGACAGCCTATGTTGTCAAGAAACCTAATAAACAACATAAGCTATAATACACAATTTAATCACAAGAAATTATCTATATTAGAACTTTTCAAGAATAGAGATACTAGAACTGCAACTCTAAGACTATTCACCGGACTGGCATTATTGCAAGTAATTGTATTTTTTATATCATCCAATGCAATAATGGATGAACTAGAAGATACAGAGAACAAATTAGTCGATCTGTGGGGATTTTATGAGCGTAAAGATATATCACAGACAGTAATGGCGGTTCATATTGGTCAACTAAAACAACAGTTATTGAAAGCTGGTATTAATCCAATAACTCCCCAACAAGCATTAACCGTGTCACAACATTTACTTTCCTTTGCTAGAGATTCAAATACTGGTAATCTAATGATCTATGTTGATCCAAATAGTCAAATTTATAAACTGGTTCCGTTTAGTTATGAATATGATATTCAGAAGATACCTAAACTGAATCTAGTGGTGGATCAAACTTGGGAGGAATACAATAACGGTACTAGCAATAAAACAGTTCGTGGCGTTCCAAAATAGTGCACATGGATGTACGATATATAATATAATATAATATAATATAATATATATGTATATATATATATATATGTAATTTTTACTAATGAATAATTGAAAACTCGATAGATAAAAAACAACAGAGAGTAAAACATTTATTTTTTCTTTTTTGAGCGTAAAAGATTGGAGCGACTGCCCGGCTACGAAGTGAAACCGGTTGCTGGTATTGGTTTTCAACATGTTTTTTTAGAAGATTTGCAAACGATTTTTTTCATCCTTAAAAAACTTCTTTAATGTCACGTCACTTTTAGCCTTGTTTGGTACTATAATGTCAGGGGAGATAGTGGGTATTACGCGATCGATTTCAGCTTGTAAAAGATGTCGGAAGAAAAAGATAAAATGTTCACATGATTTTCCAAGATGTAAAGGTTGTGAGAAGGCTGGTGTTGATTGTGTTTCTTTGGATCCTGCAACTGGCAGAGAAATTTCAAGAAGTTATGTCGTACATTTAGAAAGTAAAATTTCTGAACTTGAGCATTTGTTAAATCAAAGCAAAGAATTCAACCCATTAATATCTAACAGAACGGCTGATAAGAATCAAGATACTATCAACCAAAATACCCCCACTTCATCACTTTCTCACATAATAGCCGACACCCCGGGTTCAATAAATGAGAATACTATTTTTAGTGCAGATAATGTCAATGATCCTAATAATAGTAATAACAATAGTATTAATACTAATAATAATAATAATAATAATGGCGATAATAAGCCATTGACTAACACTTCCAGAAACATAACTGAAAATGTTAATCATGATGAATCTATTGTAGATTCAATGAACTCATATAAATCAACTTCAAAAAATGATGATTCTTTGGGGCCAACATCATTTTCGGGAAATGGTGTTAGTTTCTCTAAATTGATGTTTGCAGCTGTGCATTTCAAGGATGCAGGTGGTAAATACAAAGAACGTAGGAGATCATCGGCAGCTGGAACTGCGAGTTTGAAACCACCAATAGACCCAACAACTAATTTAATGTCTTCATTCTCTAAAAATGTTGCTTTGTTACCACCAAAACAACAAGCTTTGGATTTTTTGTCATTATTTTTTGCCCAATCTAATTCACAAATACCTATATTTCATCGTGATGAATTTTTGAAGAATTATTTTATACCAATTTACGGTGACATACCTCGAAATACCTCATTTGCATCATTATTTACACCAATTGATTGGGAAAGTAAATTACCCAAAGTAAAGGAACAAGATACTTGGTATTATCAATACACAAGATTACTGGACGCAGCAACTGGTGTCAATCCTGATATGGATCCATTTGATTTTGCTGCAAAGGTTAATGTGCCTAGAAGATTCAAAAAAGCTTTATACTTCGTTAATATTGTATTTGCAATAGCTGGTAGTATTTGGCACTTGCAATTTCCCGGTGAAATTTCAGAAAACTTCAAAAATGCAGCTTTATTGCATATTGAAGATGCATATTCAAGCTTAAATCGATTAGAAGCCTTACAAGCAATGTTATGTTTAACAGTGTATTCATTAATGAGGCCTTGTGTTCCGGGTGTTTGGTATTTATTGGGTTCATCATTGAGATTATGTGTTGACTTAAGTTTACACTTGGAATCTTCAATATCCTCATTTGACCCATTTACAATTGATATGCGTCGAAGGCTCTTTTGGTGTTGTTATTCATTAGATAGACAGATTTGTGTTTATCTTGGTAGGCCCTTTGGTATACCCGAGGAATCAATTAAAGTTTCTTTTCCTTCATTATTAGATGATCAATTTATAACTGTTGACTCAACTATGGAATCGTTGTATTTGAAAGTTAAAAATAATAATCCGTCATATAAAAATATTGCATTAACCATGATTAAAATCAGAAAATTACAAGCAGAAATTCAAAGTATTTTGTATGAAAACAAAGAAATTCCCAGAGTTTTTGCAACTATGGATTCTTGGTTGTCTGATATAAGTTATAGATTAAATGCTTGGAAAAACAGTGTACCTAGAAGTTCTGAATTGATGAATTGTAAATTCACGGTTGATTTTTTTGATTTAAATTACTATCATACAAGAATAATGTTACATGGTTTATCCCCACATAGGTGTGTTTTAACAACTAACGATTTACTGGATATTTCTGATGCTGCTAGAGGAACATTAACAACATTTTATTCTTTATTTAACAGAGGTGCATTAAATTACACCTGGGCAGCAACTCAAAACGCTTTCATGGCACAAATGAACTTTTTATATTCTATTTTTCATAGTGATGTTGTTAGAAATTCAGTAAGTATAAAAGAGGTTCAAAAATTTTCTATGTACTCCAATATTATTTTGAAAAGTTTAATTGATAAATGTAATGCAGCTGAACAATGCCTTGAAGTTTTAACAATTTTGAATCAAGCAGTTGTTAAAATGAAATATCCTAGATTTTCTCAAAATTTTAAATCTCAAAAAATGAATAAATTACCATCTGAAGATGAAATCACAAATCTACAGCCCGGTGGTCATATATCTGCTAATATGCGAAGATTGATTGTAAGTATACCCGAATTGATAAACTCTGAAGAAGACAAACAAAATGTTGAGAAAGATGAGGTAGGTGGTGATAAAAAGAGATTGAAAGTTGATAGTTACAGCAGTACATTATCATCTACAACCCCTAAATCGGATTCCTCTACTAGTACAAATACAAGTAATAGTAACACACAAGAATCTCAAAAATCCGATAGTGACAGTCTTGAAGGTTCACTTTGGAGTATGGAAGAGTTTGATTTAGATAGGTTTATGGATCAAGTACGTAAAGTAGAGTCACCAGAAAGTGCAAGATCCATGAGCGAAGTACCAACATCCGTCAACACCAATGATGAAATTCAATCTTTTATACCAATTCAGAATGAAAATAACATTGTATATTTACCAAGTACCTCATCTTCGATTTCAAGTGGTGGTATAATGCTTGATCGAAGTAGATTTAATCAACCTCAACTCTCAGTTTATCTAAATCAACAGGATCAATCTCAAACTCAACAACACACATATCAGCCACAACAACATCAATATTTGAGTCCAAATTCTATTAGCAATGGTAATTACTATTATCAGCCAAATGCACCACAGTATCTTCAACATTATCCATATACATCAAATTTATCATCTGTATACCCAGCCAATGTTTCAACTCCGATGTCAACATTCCCATATACAACTAATACAAGTCCAGGTAAAATCAATCAACTGGATCAAAATATTAAAAAAGATAATAAAGAAGGTCAAAGAGTTTACAAGTTGATGTTTGAGACTGGTACTGAAAGCATTTGGGATCAGTTTTTTGCCCAACCATCAAAACTTGATGACTTGTGAAATGTAACGAGTTGTTTTTTCTCTTTATATTTTCTCTTTATATTAATTTGTATAATTACACTAAATTCTATTTACAGTCTATATTCTATGTACAGTCTATATTCTATGTACATTCTAGTATTTATAATGTATGTCTTTTCCATACTTTTGGCTTACCTTCTTCATGAACAGGGCCATTTACCTCTTCTTCAATTTTTTCTTGAGATACATTACTTTTAGGTTTATGCATAACAGGGGTTTCTATATCATCCTGCAATGCTGTTTCAAGCATGTAAACATTAGTTATGTATCCAACATGAACATCTGGTTCGTCACTGTGAGGAGATGTATGAACTGTATGTAAAACCGAACGTGGAATTATAGATGCTTCCTCGACTTTAAAATCTGGATTCACGTCAGATTCTGGAATATCTGCATTTTCTTCAAGTTCTTCACTGTCCTCCTTTTCTTTCCTTTCAACTGCATCTGCAAACACTTCCGGATCTGTTGATAAAAAATCATTTGCATACATTGCCACCTTTTCTTTTGCTGATATCTTTGAATCGTTTTGTTTGTCTTCTTCGGAGTTATTTCTTTGGATTGTTTCAATCTCGGGTAATTTTGGTATCTTTTCTTTGGTGTCCAAACTTTCAACCTCGTCATGATTTGTAATATCTTCAACTTTTTCAGTTTTGGGTTCATAAGTTTCCATTAATTCTCTTTCCAGTTCAAGATTAACATTTTTACCTAATTTTCTCCAAATTGCAACAAAACCACCGGCAACGGTTCTGACACCCACTTTTGGACGTACAGAATAACCGAATTTACCAGTTGCTCTAATTAAAGTTCTTCTTGTATCCCATTCCTTCAATCCGCCACCGGCACCATCCAATAATTGAACTGTCCGTTCGTGATCTATATGTAATGAAGTTGGTTTGTCCATTTTTGATAATCTTTCATTTTCGGTTGCAATAGCTTCAATTGCATCAACAATCTGTGTAATACTAGGACAGAAAACAATTATAAAACCGCCAGTTTTAACATATGGTGCTAACTTAATCATTTCTTCTTGATAATTTGGCATATCCAAGAAAACACCTGACAAAAAGGCATCCTTTTCATCTGAATCATGTTCTAAACCTTCTTGTTGTTTAGAAACATTTTCTCTTGCAATCCATTCTTTACCTTCATCTGAAGAAACCCAATTACTTGGACTTTCAGAAACATAAAACTCAACATTATTCAAGTACATTCCTCTTCTAAATCCCTTTAAAGTTCTTTTACCTGTAATACTATGAGAGCCATTACAATCAACAGTATGCAAAACAGCACCACGTAAGTTTGGATCATTCGAATAGTGTGCTAATGCATTGGCTGGGTGCAACGCTTTTGAAATTGCTAGTGTTAAACTACCATGACCTGTACCAGCCTCTAAAAACTGTAATGGTGTAATTTTTTCACCTTCTTCTTTTGGTGGATCGGGATAATCAATGTGCAAATCAGTTAACGAAACAATAGCTTGTGCATCAAATGAATAAATTGGTTGTGCTTTACGCTCAGAAAATGTGATCCATTGTTCTAAAGTTGGTTTTGAACAAATGTACTTTGCCAGTTTAGTTTTTGTTTCAATTGCATGCACTTTACCTAATGGTGAAGAGCCAATTAAATCAGTATGTGGAATTTTACCAAAATTGATATTAACTTTTGCATTTGGTAAATCTTTCAGTGGTCGTGATAACCATTGTTTTTTTGTGACTGTTTTCTTTAACGGTGTGATTACAACATAATCACCAATTTGAAAATTATCAGAAATAAATCTGTGACCTATTTTTGAAAACGCCAACTTTTTGCTGGGAAAACGTAATGTCAACATTTTTTGTTGCCTGTTTTTTATTTTCAAGAGAATGAAAGCAAGTTGATATATATTTCAAAGTTCAAAAAAAAAAAATCAACAATTAAAAAGTTATTTTAATCAATACTGATTAAAAGTTCAGCGATTGGACTCACTCAACTGAAAAAAAAAATAATAAAATTCTTGATAGACGTGTTTTGAGCATGTCTTATGCTTAAAAAAAAATATAGGTAAATTTCCAATGGACACATGGGAAAGCTTGTTGTTGATGGATTTGATCAATTTTATAGCTTGAGCTCTACAAGCTTTTTTAGAATTTTTGGACGGATTTTAAAATATGATCCAGGTGTTGGAATAATTCAACTAGGTAGTTTATTTGATGATACAAGCTGTGAAATTGAACTTGATTTTAACAAACCACTGAGTGATCAGCTTACAGAAGGTTTAGTTATTGATGTGCAAGTGATTACTATAGTTTCAAATTTTACAAACGATTTTATTTTAAAAGTGACTCAATTAAATTTAATTGATTTTCCTCAGAAACTTATTGATAATAAGAATACTTTAATTGAGTTTTCACATTCATAAATAGATGTATTAGTTTATAGGTACATATCGTGTATATAACAGATTAAATGTAAATGAGTATTTTGCGATAAAGAGAAGGCAGATGGGTAGTAAATATAAAAAAGAGTTTGTAAAATAATTGTGTAGAAAAAACAAACGATAGATTAATAATTGTTAACAAATTTAAAATCTGACCTTGGTCTTTCTCTTGTTTGTAAGTAAAATAGTTTGAGGTTTTTCTTGTTCTTCTTGTTCTGAAGCTTCTTCTTCTGAAATATCCATTTCTTCGTCTTCGTCTTCTTCTGCTTCCTCTTCTTGTCTCTTTCTTTCTTCTCTTGCTAATCTCTTTTCTTCCTTGATTCTTAATTCGACCTCTCTCATCTTTAATAACTCTGGATTTTGCTCCACTAATTTCTTATCCAATGCAAGAGCTCTTTCTTTATTACCTCTCATTCTATTCTTATAGAACGCACGTTCTCTTTTTTGTCTAATTTCTTCAATTCTTGACATTGCCTTTAATGTAGTTTGAACCAAATCTCTATTATATCTGACAGGAACGTTTCTTCTCTTTGCAAATGTTAAAGTGGAATCAACAGCCAATTCTTTACCAGCAGCTTTACGGAAAGCCTTGGTCCATTTAAGCTTTCTAGGATTTCTTCTTTGTTTAAAGTTTTTATGACATTTCGAACGACAGAACTTAAATTCTTTAGCATCGTTACGAACATAGGTTATCCCATGACCAGGATAACATGGGGAGGAGCAGAAGTGACAACTGTAAATTCTCATTGTCTGGGTGAATGGTCGAAGTTTAGATCAAGAACAAAACCTGTATCAAGATGAAATATTTTAAGAAAAAAAAATTTTTAATAGGAAAAAGGAAAAAGGAATAAAAAAAAAAGTGCAAAGTTTCATCTCAAATTTCAAACTCCAAATTTGATAGCGACTACAGGCACCTATTGACTGCTGTAGACTGACTTGCCGTTTTGCTATAAACACACACCGGTTGCACAGATATGGCGGAGGAAGATACTGTTATTCCGACAATGGTTTCCGCAGAAACACATGAAACTACTGTTATTGTATCTTCTCAACAGGAAACCGATATAATAAACCAATTGTCACTAAAGCTTCTACAACAAACAGAACTAACAAACACTTTGCAACAACGTCTGGTCAATATTACTAAGCAACTCGATCAGCAGAAACATATTCTTGTTCAAGCACGCAAGGAAAAACACGATGCTGATTTGGAGGTTACCAGACTATCAACAGAAGTGGAAAATATTACGCAAGAACTTTTTGAACAAGCAAACTCTCAAGTTAAGGAAGCCAATGAAGATGCGTTTAATATAAAACAAATGAATGATAGATTATCAATTACAATTAAGGAAAAGGATACAACTATTGAAATATTGCAATCTGAACTTTCAACCTTGAAAAACATAATATCTAATTTAGATAGTTCACCAAACAATAATACACCGAATGATGATATGCAGAAAAGTTCAAAAAATTTATTAATTCCAAATTCAGCATCCGTTGTAAATGATACAGAAGTGAACCCGATTCCTGAATCAGGCAATTTTAATTCAACTTTATTATCTGTTTTTAATGCACGCCCAATTTATTCACCTTTATTTAATCAGCTCAGGTTTGATTTACCTGCATTTAAATTATTTAGTGATGCATTATTAACAAAACCTCATGAAAGTTCTTCATTTAAATCAACAACTTTTGACATTAAAACATCTAAATTCTTTATAAAATTATTGGAAGAGCTAGAAAATATGTTAAGATTAGATAAATCACCTGCTTTACAGTCATTAAAATTGCGTTGGAACAGAAAAATTTTTTTATTGGAATTGATGGAAAAAGTAGTTAATATTGAGCCTTTAAGTGCAGTTACAGAGGTTTGGAAAAGTCAAAAATTACAACAATATATTCCAAATATGGAAGAGAATTTTTCAGTTCCGTCAAGTTCTCAACCTGAACCTGATAATATGCCATCTTTATCAAGATTTTCGACAAATACGACTGCTACACCTTATGATCCAACCTTATTCAAATATACTTCAAATAAAAGTAAAAATGGCCCACAATCTAATGATATTGTACCATTAGCAGTTACAACATCATGTGGATTATGTGGTGAAAAGAGAATAGATTTGAATTTTTCAAGATTATATCATTTACGTATAGAGACACCATCTTCATCTTCAATCTCCTCTTCATCATCTCCTGATGACAAAATATCAAAGCCAGATTATCCACTCTGTGTTAATTGTGCAAATAAATATAGATCAGTTGTTGAATTACTTAAATTTCTAAACTCAATTAATCCTTTAAAACTTTCCAATGGAGTCAAATTAGATGATTATGTTAGATCATCATGGGCTAAATATGTTGAATTGAAGGCTAAAATGTGGTATGCCGTTAGTGTGGGTATTTGGAATGATAAAGAAATGTTTGGTCTTGTGTATGGGTGGCAAAATGATTGGTTAGTCACAGGTTCTAGTAAAAGGAGTGAAAAGAATGAAACTTCAGACCTGTCAAGTTCTAAAGTTGCTTCACATGAATCTTTAACTTTATCTCAAGTAACAGATTCAATACCTTCAATTGGGCACGAATCAACAGGAAAGCAAGGTTTGGAATCACAATCTGAATCAAAATCTGATTTACAACCTGAATTACAATCTGAATTACAACCTGAATTACAACCTGAATTACAACCTGAATTACAACCTGAATTACAACCTGAATTACAACCTGAATTACAACCTGAATTACAACCTGAATCAAAATCTGAATTACAACCTGAATTACAACCTGAATCAAAATCTGAATTACAATCTCAACCACAATCTGAAAATCAGTTTCTGTCTCAGTCTCGAGCTGAATCACTAATATCTGATAAAATAGAATCACTAAACCATGATTTCAGTAATGAAAGTATATGCAGACCAAAATCAGCATCTAGTGGAAATGGTTGGAATGGATGGTCTGGAGTCACTTCAAAATCACCAAATGATACCATAGTTGATGTGGGCGTCGGGGTTGGGGTCGGTGTTGCAGGGAAAAAATTAAGTTCGCAAGTCTTAAATATTAGTCAAAGAAACTCAGTAGTATCAGACTTTGATAGGGCTAATATAAGTGAAAGTAGAAATACTACTGATAGTGATGGTAACTTTGAAGACGCTTCCGATGGTGGAACCATTGCAAGTATTGATAAAGTAAGTGAAAATGCAGAAATTAATAATAATGATAAGGAAGCTGTTATAAAGCATATCAACTCTGTGGGTAGTGATACTATTGATTAGTTTATAAGTTTAGAATAAAATATATGTAGATTGTTCATGTTTGTCTAGCTTGTACTTTCTTTGTACCAACAAACTTAAACCTTAATGAAAATGATGAAAATGACTAAAAATGAAAAATGATATATAGTCGCACAAAACAGTTTTATACTTAACAGTTACATATTATGGTTTGTTGTTGTTCTGCAGTTAAATTACCAGTCATTCACTATTCAAGGTAATAAGTTAAAAGAAATTTTAACAAAACTAGAAATTAATCATGTCTCGATATTACTCGTCCAAATCTTTAATGGATGCAATTGGCAAAGAATCGGATAAAAATGGAACCACAAAAAATGAAAATGAGGAGTCAAATTCTAAAACGGACAATCCTTCTTTTATTCTAGCTTCTTCTGTGAATGCTGTTGATGGGCCGGAATCAAATGGTGCTCATAATTTAGATACTTTTTTGAATAGTCAAATAGATAATAGCAATGGAGATAAAGAAATTGAAAATGATATGGATAAGTTTAAAGTTGGTGATGATAATGATAACGATGATGAAGATAATATAAGTAAAGTTGAAAAATATGATACTGTTGAACAAGATGGGGATGACAATTCTGATGAAGAAGATATAATAATGGATACAACCAAAAATATGAACTCACTTCCAATCAGGAGTAAAACATTAGAACTTTTGAAATTACTTAATCCATCAAACCTTTTAAAGTCACACGATCTACTTTTGGGTTCATTTTATGAAGAACACAAATATGAATTTATAAACCAAAAAAAGCTGATTTTAAGAGTAATTACATGGAATTTAAATCAAATGAAACCACCAAGTTTGAAAACACTAGCTGGTGAAAGTGGTAGAGATTGGGCTTCATTTTTTTATGCAGGAGATCCTACAGTTAGCTCAGATAACAAAGAAGGTTTAGCTGATATTTATACCATCAATTTTCAAGAAACAATATCTTTAAGGTCGTTTTCGAAATCTAATACTGCAATCGATGAATGGGTCAATTTTTTATTGTCTGTTTTAAATGCGATTTCTTCAGAATCGTATACGCTCGTATATAAAACTGGTTTATTGGCATTAACTACAATTGTCCTTGCAAAAGAACATATTGCTGCAGATGATGCTAATGAGCTTGATGGACAATTACATGATTTTAGAGTAAATACACTTGGTTTAGGTTATCTGAGATGGGCTAATAAAGGTTGTATTTCAATCAGATTCAGAGTTGGCGGTGTAAGCTTAGGAGTTGGTGAATATACAACGAATCAACAATCAATGCCAAAAAATAAAGATGATCGTTTTAATTTTATGTTCAATGAATTGGATGAAACTGTTGGTAAGCTTCCTGGTCTTGAAGTCCAAGTGTTGAATGTTCACTTAGTTCATGGTGAAAATGATTCACAGATCCAACAAAGATGGGATTCGTGGTTTAAAATAGAAAAGAAAATTGGTTTGGAGGATAGGACAGTTAAGTTAGCTTTAGATTCAAGTTCATTGCAATTAAAGGATTCTGCTCAAGAAAGACTAGAGCAAAAACTTAATGCAAAATTACATAGTAGTAAAAATGTGGATCATAGCAATTATGGTATTGCTTTAGAACAAGAGATGAAATCATTGAGTTTAAATGGTGATTCGGTGAGAGTCTCTTCTGTACCACTAAGTTTTTCCAAAATAGAAGAACAAAAGTTTGATGGTATAATTAGTGATGCTGATATTTTAAAATTCAAAACCGTTACTGAAGCACAAAAGGTTTTAGTTGTTTGTGGTGATACCAATTACAGATTAGGTGTCCAGGCAGATCTTAAATCACAAGCGCTTATACATGAATTTGTCAAGCAAGGATCCTGGGATGCAATTGTTTCAAATGATCAATTAACACAGGAAATTAGACGAAAGAAGTTATTTATTGGGTTTACAGAACCAGAAATTGATTTTGCACCAACGTACAAAATTATTAACAATTCAAATGGACAATGGATTTTACCAACTCTTGCACCAGAGGCATCTACAAAATCCTCTATTGATCAAAAACGTTATAGAAAACCAGTTCCAAAGAAAGAAGATATTTTAACACCGTTTTATGTTCCCCGATATGATCCAAAAAGGTTGCCTGCATATACAGATCGTATCTTATACGTTAAACGTCCTTATTTTGATCTGGTTGCTGGCTCTTATTCTTCAATTGTAACCAAAGGGTCTGATCATTTGCCAGTGGCCGCATCTTACATATTGGATGCACCATTGGTAAATGAGAGTAAGTTGCATGATTTAAAACGGCGATTTACGAATGCTTGGAATGCCGTTATTAATAAACTTCATTTTTTTAATTTAAATGAATCTGTGGAAGTTCTTCACTCTATGCAATGTTTTGGTAGTAATTTGGATTCAACTAAAAGTTTTGTGCAGCGAACTGTTTCTATCAATGGAGGATATATAAAAGTGCATGCAATGTCTGGTGAACTGATTAATATTGTTTTTAGTATTGAAAATATCATTGATGAATCATTTAATTTAAGTGTAAGTGAACAAACAAATTCTGGTTGGTTTGGGACCAAAATTGGAATAAACTGTACACAAACTGGTTTTACTGACGAAAATAATACACTAGATGATTATAATACATCGTGTACAATAAAGTCGCATACTTTTGGAAAGATTGCGTTGTCTTTGAATTGTACGGCTGCCAATGTTTTAGAAAGAACGTTTATTGTTGAGATCCCCGAATTTTCATTGTGTCCGGCATACAGAAAGTATATTGCATTAACAGTTGAAGTTGAAGATATCTTTGGTACATCATTCGAAAAGATAACAGAGAACCAATATAGTAATATTTTGAATTGTTTTGCCTTTGTGTTCAAAAATTCAGATATCCATCTATTAACTCGCATGGAAAATATAAGTAATACAGCAGATTTAAAAGTTAGAGAATGGGATTTGATTAGAGAAGTTACACTTTGGGAATTTTCAGAATCTAAATATAGTAAACTAAATGAAAATGGTAAAGATGCTATCAAAAATGGTAATGTTTTGGATTTCAACAGTGGTACGATCACTGTTATGGCATTTTTATATGTTTGGCTTAAAAGTCAAAGTCATAACTTTAATATTGATTCTGAAAGAGGTAAAGTATTTTTTGGCAATATTATTAAACTTGTTAAATATTTCAAGATGGATGCAGAAAAGGGGTATTCGTGGTTTGGTTGGTTATTTGCTGATGAATATGAGTTAAATGCTTATTTAGATCATGATTTTGATGTTAAGTTGCAATTATAAAGTATAACACATATTTACATTTATAAATAAATTAACGGTTTAAATAACCATTACATTCAGTAGTCTATTACATTCAAAAATGTCACCACTTGAAATATCTAAAACTTTAAAATCGTAAATATTAAACATTCCCCTTTCAACACTCATTAATTCAAGTTCACACTCATAAAGATTACCATATTCTAAACTGACGCGTAAATTATTCGTTAAACTTACAAGACCTGCTCGATTAAATTTATAGTAAAAGCTACGTACTAATTGACTATTCGAAAATAAGGGTACGCTATCGTTTTTACTTCCTGATTGGATAGGTATTGGCGGAATTGTTTTTTCATACTCTTTCTTGATTGAACTTTGAACAAATAAAATCAAATCCATTTTATCAGCTGATTTGTTTAACAATTGAATTTTCCATCTAAATGTTTCACCTAATTTAACCCGAGTTGGCCCACTTACCGTGACAACTAATCCACGTTGAAAGTTTTGTGAAGTATTACCAGTCCATAGCTGGCTTAATGATAAATTTGATCCTGAGTTTAATCTAATACTTGAATATCTTTTGCCACCTAATCCACTGTTCCCTAATGTGTTTGGACTTGGTGTCACACTTCTATTTATTGAACTACTCGATACTGTTCGTGGAGGTGGAATTTTAGGTATATTTTGATTAGAAAGTAAACTATTATATGATCTCAGTTTAGATAACTTTGCAGCTGGTAACAATGAAGATTGTTGTGTTTTTTTATATGGTAAATTTAATGTGCTACTACTGTTATTTCCTGGGGGTGAATTGTTTGATAGATCCAAATTCGATGACCATTTGGTAATTATATGTTTATAATCATCAACATTTGCATCTATAATTACAGTAAGCGGTTTTATAATTGATTCATCGTCATATGAAACATGATACGCAACAGTAAGAAGTATATTGGATGTCAAATCAACTGGATAATTAATTGCAGTACATAAAGAAATTTCACAATTTCTGCATTCAACACTGATTGAATTGACTATGATGGATGTGCCCATTTCATTTACAGTATTTGATAAACTTAAATCCAACCAAGCAAGAGTTTTCTCAGATTTATAAGATTTTAATGACATTCTGTATAACGAGGAAATATCTAATTTAAATGATGATTTTATAACGGTACTTGAAAAACTTGTATTAGACAATTCAGTCGACACTGATGCTGATTCAGTAGTTTCCGTATTTGCTGTAGATAAATTTAAACAAGAATCATTCAATAAATCAATACCTTCAATTTGTATTAAATTAACTTCTTCAAACGGTTTTAAAGTGGTGTTCACCACTTCTGTTTCTTTCTCATAAATTGCATTTATTGTTATATTTTTAAAGTTTCGCCCCGGTATAATACTAAATGTATATTTCCAGACTTGATAATTATCAGTTTTATAAATAGAATCTGGTAATTGCACAGAAATATTTCGTCCTATGCGTAAGTTGTTATTACTGTGATAATCTTGAGAATCATGTTTATCAAATCCATATTGTAATTCTAAAGATAATTGACCATTTATGGTTTTATCTGATTTCCAAACTATATAAGCTATTATCGTTTCATCGAAATATGCAATTGATTTGGAATTGTTTGTTTCCATACCAGTTTTCAAACTTGACAAAAAAATTTCGTCATTATCAGAATGGTTTGGTGTTGAGTTCTCCGTCTGTTGTTCAATTGGGAATGCTGGAACATATATTCGAAGACTTTCCATTATTCAAGCTCAATTTGCCTGTTTATAGTTTCAAATTGCCGAATATATTTTTTTTCTTGGATTCGTTGAATTATTACAGATCACGCTAGCTATCGATTTTCCAACGATTTTGACTGTTGTTTTCATCTCGAAACTATATATTTTTTTGAGAATGAGTGTATATCGGCACAGTGATATTACGTAATAATATAGATTTTTACATGTATTTGACAAACAGTCAATAAACTTTAAAATACTTTTGAAACATAAAACAACATATATTTATACATTCTTATAACCTTTTTATAAAGGGAACAGTTATATATCAACGTTAAGGAATGAAAATTAGATAATAATTATGTTTTTTAACAACAACAATAACACTATGAAGAACAAAAAGCACGTTTAACAACAAACAGTTGCCCAACGATTATTGTTCCATCATGAATGTGGATGAAACATTTACAGATAGTTCAAACAACAAAACAGACATGTCTGTTGTGATGCTGGAGTTCATGAAATAAATGATTACCAAGTTTGAAGTCGTAGAGAAGACAATAACTAAAATGAATGATAATTTGTTGTTTTTGGTGTTTTTTTAAATATAACCGGTTTTGGTATATCTTTTGTTGTTTTGGTTTTGGTATCTCTTTTGTTTTTGTCAAAAGCAATTTCTTGCTTAAGCAAAATTTGTGTAAACCATTCCTTAATACACAAAATTTTTTTACTAAACGTGCCAATTGAATAAGAGCTCAGTAAATAGTTACCAATACAAATTTCTAACACTTTGATTGAGTTTGTGTCTTTAGCAACATATTTTAAACCTTCATTCAGTTGATGTGGTAAAAATAAGCTAGCATTTATGTAATTTTGACTTGAATATACCTTTTTTCTTGCTTTTGTGAGCCTACCTTCATTGAAATGTGGGTTGTTTTCAAATAATAGTAAAGTAATAATAAATTTATTTACTGATTTTCCAACGCTTCTAAGACATGCATTAGTGGTGGCTGATTTTATCAGAAATTTTCTGTTCAATTTTTTATAAACCAGTTGTTGTTTGTTTTCTTGTGCATGAAACCGTTTTACTGAATAGTAATCAAGGTATTTGTTAGTTGAGCTAAGAGATACTTTTGTTTTAAATGTATTAATGAACCACATATTTAATTCCTTCATAAAAGATATATTATCATTATTTTCTACAAATAAGTAATATGCAGAAGCACCAAGAAAACTTTCAAGAATGTCAGCATGTATGCTTTTAGCTTTGTTAACTTTTACATTACTTACTAACAATTGTGATAAATTGATAACACTCGTTAATTCAGCTAAATTTTTATTGGACACAAGAACATCTCTTATAGCATTAGTGTTGATATTCTTGAATTTGACAAATAAATTGACTGTTACCAGTAATCCAAGAAAGGAATCGCCTAAAAATTCCAAACGTTCATAGTTTTTACCAATTGTTGCATTTGCAGATTTGTGTGTGAAAGTAATCGCCAATAATAAGGGATCCGGTAGATGTGGTAACGGTCTCAAGATACTCAAAGGTTTTAGTGGTATTCTAGCCATTCAAGGTTTAGTGAGCAATAATGTATTTCCAATAAACAAGTTAACAGGCAAGGAAAAAAACAGATACAAAATTTTAAGTTATGTGGGGATACAGGAAGAAAGGGACACATGTTATTATTAAACACAGTTTAAAAATTTCAAATAACAAGTAAGATTTTATTGTTTGTTACATGACACTTATTTGTTGTAGATCAGAAAAGTAAAAGTCTCAAAGAGGTGAAGGCATTTGCTACCAATTATTGTTACTCATCAGATCTAAGAGTCAAGGTAGGATCTTTTTTTGGCCGCACATTGTTCTCTTACTACTCAAGATTCATTTAGTCTTGATGCTGCATAAAGGGATCTCTGAAGTTACATTGTTCTTTGAAAAATTGAATTAATGATTACAGGTAAGTAAAAAGTTTTGCTGGGTTCATCATGGAAGCAACATTCCAGTCAATTTTACCAAGTTTACATCGTAGGTACAATAGCAAAATAAGCAGAACCTACTGTTTGAAATATAGACTTAAAAAAACTAAGTTCTTCGCTTCAATAACTTTTATTTTAAAAGAGATCTGTCACTTTATTTCCCCCCTCCCATAAATTCAAAAAGGTTAACCTTACTAAAAATTTACATCATTTAAAATATGTTTCAACCTATCAATTTCTTAAACTACACCAAAATTTAAAAATACATCCAAATATATGAACAATCCCGTATTTTTATTCCCTTTTATCCTTCATTAAATTTATTTTGGTTGGGTATATAAGTAGCTCATTATCATTATTCAATTTATTATTGTTTAAGCTCAAAGATTTTATTGTTTGAACATTTTGTTGTTCTTCAGGTTCATTCAAAATTGATGATGAAGTAGATAATCTTCTTGTTCCATCTTGATTAGTAATTAAAATTAATTCATCTTCGGAATTTTCCATATTATGATAATTTGACTTATCTTTATTTATTGTTATTCTTTCATTTAATAAATGGGAATATGAAAAAGATCTCGAATATTTATGATTGATATTATTACTGTTTTGAGTTTTTATTTTTTGCATATATCTCAAAGATTCAAATGAATGATCCGGTTTGAGTGGAGGTAATTGTGGTAATTGTTGCAACTCTTTATAGCGACATGATCTTAAAGCCTTTTTGAAATTTGATCGTGATTTACTATTTTTTTTTAAAGAGGGCTTTTGTGTAATAATTGGATTGTCATCATTTCGGTATTTTTCACTTAAAGTTATACTTTCGCTCCTTTTCCTGTAATCATCATAAATATTGGCCGATCTAGGAATTTTTAAAGCTGAAAGATACTGATCTTTTTTAGGAGATGTGTCACAAGATAACGAACCTGATTTACTTTCTTTTTTATTCCTTAATGAATCAAAAACAACACGAGATTTCAAAACACTAATATATTTATCCATCGAAAATTCGACAGTATATTGATCTTTGATCATTGAAAGTTTTGGCCATGTTGTCCTTGCACCTTTTAAAATACAATTCCAAATAAATTTAGGTGTTGGATTAACCAAGGTTTTAGATTGCTCTCCAAATTTTAATTCGGGTAATATGGTTATATCACCTGTATAAGATTGAGTAATCATTTGCTTAATCTTTGTGGCTAAGTTTGAAAAAATACCTAATTCATTTAATAATTCACAATAATGTGATAGCTCCAACGATAAGATATTTGAAGTATTGAAAATGATTTTTTTCAAATTCCAATTACTTAGGCTTTCTTTACAATCAGATGAAAATTTAACTAACGGTGAAATGTGAGGATTAACTTGACATGCAATCGTGTGGTTTACATTAAACATTTCAGATAACCGTGAGATTGGTAAATCCGAATTTAATGAGCCATCAACAAATTTCAATGATGGATTAGACCATTTAATTAATTCACCAGTTTCTAAATTTTTTTCATAAATCGTAGAAGATGCAAAGACTAATGGTAACGAGCAACTTGCGCAAACTGCGGACCAAATTAAAACATTTGGAGCAGTTAAATAATTCAATAAAGTTGGTTGATCGTGAATTGTTGCTGATGATACGGTTATATTTAAAATTCTACCAGTTTTGTTAAAAGCTTCTTTGAAAGTTATATTACCCAAGTAATCTTTCATTGTCAATTGTAAATATTTACTATCAAACCAGACACCAAACTTTAAGAATTTTGATAGATGATTATAGAATGTATCATAATCATTTTCAATATTGAAAACCTCAAAGGTTTTATCAAATAAACTTGCTAAAATAACTTTAATTTCATCGCTTGTTTTGGAACACATGATTGCACTGACAATTGAACCACAGCTTGATCCAGAAACAATTCTAGGAAATAAATCCATTTCCAATAATGTTGAGAATACACCAATGCCAATTAATCCAAATGTACCACCGCCACTCATTGTGATGGCGGCTCTTCCATAATTTCTTTTTGATTCCAATAAAACATTCAAAATATATTCATCATCCAGCGTACAATCCTCAGAAACCAAGGAAGATAAACAATTGACACATTCATTAATATAATCTGTAATTAAGTTTTTTGTACCAACGTGACAATTGATATATAGTTTTTCATTATTTATACCACCAAAATCTCTTTTCCAACAAGTCCTAATAATATATAACATTTTTTTATAATTTTTAGTTTCCCTACATTCTCTTAATTGAACTAATTGACTTTCAATTAACTTGTAATCATATAATTCAGATTCTTTAATCTCCTTCCATAAATTATTATTTTCAAGTATATCTAATTTTAAACTAACGTCAAACCATTCATCATATGTTAGGGCATTGTCTTGCTTTTCATAAAGTTTTTCAATTTCTTTAGATGTGCTATCAACTGCTGATGAAGTAAAATATGATTTTACATATGATGTCAACTTTGAAAAAAAAAAGTTATTGTTTGTATCAGTATTATTTCCAACGCGTTGAACTAAATTATTGATTACAGTGGTATTTTCAAGATTGAGATCATTATTATCAATGGATTCATTGAGTTCAGCAGTTTTAACTCGATTATTGCTTTTATCGTTGATGTTGTTATTCAATTTATTATTATCCAAATAGTCAGTCAATCCAACATCAGTTTTGTCATCATCTGCGTTATCAAGTATTTTATCAATATTATTTAATAATATATCAGCAGTTATATTGTCAAATGGATTACTATGTACGTATGATAAATCATATGCCGTGACCTTTTCAGACATGATGACTATTGATCACTAACGACTATGTATGAAAGCTCTTAAACATTCATTGTCATCACAACAGAATTTCTGACAGGGACGCCACCACCAAATATTCTGGATTTTTGAAAACATGACCGATTCTCAGGATTCGGACTAAGAGTGTTTGGCTATCGTCGCGGAGGTGAACTTGACGTCACTCGCATTCGGGAGTGGCTGATGGAATCAGCGTGTGTAGCACGAGCTTTACAAACTGCTGTAGATGGGGTCCATCGCAAAAAGGGTGTTACTTCTTAGAGAAAAAATAATAGTAGAGTGATCTTAAATAAACTGTGTTTTTTCTACAAATCTAAACACCAAAAAACAATACAATATATATATATATATAAATCACTACTGCATCACTAGATTTATTTCTTTGATAATAACAAATCAATCTTATCTTCCAAAGATTTAAGTCTTTCATTTTTTGAAAAATTGTCAACTTTTAAGGTTTCAATGTTGGTTTCTAATTGGGCTACAAGTTTTTCAAGTCTATCTACATTGGCCTTTAACCCACCTGATGTTGCACCTAACTTAGATGTGATGGTAGTTGATGCTGGGGTGGATGTTTCGGACTTGGTGTCAGTGACAATCTTTGGCTCAACCTTTGGCTCAACCTTTGGCTCAACCTTTGGCTCAACCTTTGGCTCAACCTTTGGCTCAACCTTTGGCTCAACTTTTTCGATTGATTTTGCAGATGTAGGAGCGGTTGAAGGAGTTGGTTTTTCATTCCATGCATCATCATTATTACCGTTATCACCATTTTGAGTATCATCATCTGATAAATTGTTTACTTTTTCCAGCAATTTATTAACTCCTTTCTCTTCCTTTAACATTGTTTGAACATCTTTTGAAATTGGTGAGGCTGATGTTGGAGTAGACACGGACGTTGAAGTAGATGCTGATGCAGAAGATGGTTTTGATACTGATGTAGAAACGGCAGCAGAAACGGGTTCAGAAGTATGTGCAGATGCAGTTGTAGCTGCAGGTGTAGTTGTAGGTGTAGGTGTAGGTGTAGGTGTAGGTGTAGATGCAGAAACTGATTCGCTTAATGGTTTGGATTCAAATAATTTTGGATCGTTACCTTCATAAATATCTTTCATCGAACATAAAATTGGACCGTCCACAGTTTTACCACTGAAATAATCAGTTGAAGATAATGCAGGTTTGCCAGATGGAGAATCAGGATAAATATCCTCTTGAAATATTTCAGCTCTTCTTGGAACAATAAAAGATAAAGGTTCAATAGAGTTGTCATTTAACAACTTATAAGCTTTTAAAATTTCATTATCTTTTATATTGACAAACCTTTTTGGTGTAACTGCAAAACCACGTTGTGCACCAATGGAAGGATATTCACTTAATAAAAGCAAATCATCATCAGCAAATTCAAAATATCTGACATTACCATCACCTTTACCAGCAAGAAATAATAAATTAGTACTTGGATCGAAAAATGGCATTAAAGTACCAGATGATGAATCAATTGAAATAAATCCACCAATTGGACCTTTTGATAAATCACTTGAATCCCATAAAGCTAGTTGTCTTTCAGAAAATCTATCGAATCCGGTTGTTGCAATTCTATCGGTGTTACCTAACCAAACAATTCTACTAGCCTTTGCACCTAAATGACCAGGAGCTTCTTGTAATAATTCACCAGATCTAGCATCCCAAATTCTGAGTTTTTTATCCCTTGATGCGGTTGCAATTTTAGTACCGTTATAGTTCCAGCAAAAGGAAGTAATCAAATCTTTATGTTGTAGAGTAACTTTACAAACTTTTTCTTTAACATCCCAAATTTTAACAGAATAATCAAATGAAGAAGAAGCAATGACATCTTTAGCAACGGGATTGAAAGATAAGTGACCAACTTTTCTTGAATGACCAACTAAAGAACCAATTGGTTGAATATCAACAATATTTTCAGGATCCACATGAACATAAGAATAGTTATCTGGGATTTCCCATATGAGAATCTTAGCATCTTCACCGGAAGATAAGATTCTATTATCATCAAAAGGGTCAAAAGCAGTATCCAAGACACTACCACCAGTGTGACCTCTAAACATAGGAACCATATCCGGTGCCTTACCTACTTCATTAACGGGAATGACGGTGAAGGAACCAATACCGTTTGAATTTAATGCAATGAATTTACCATTTGCTTGGATGATGTTACTGTCAAAAGCAGAAATTGTAGGTTTAAGATTTTCGTAACACAATTCTTTCTTGGTAGCTTGACCATAGACATGTCTGTACTTGGAGGCTCTAACAAACTTGCCACTCATGATGGAAGACAGATATAATATGTAATATGCAAAATGCACAGTCCAAAAACAATCCCAAACAAACGAAACAACATGCATGTATTGTTTTCGTCAACAATACTCAAACACCAACATCAACAAAATCGCTCTCCCACGCGAGCAACGCATCTTCCACGCCGCCCTCAAAACTTCGGTCCACCCGCACAAAATACGCCCCTCTGTTTTTTCCCCTGCACAGAAAAATGTCCAACTGGTGGCAGAGGGCGACAATCGTGGGGCCCACTTTGTGGCCGCTGCCCGTGGACTGTTTTCCCATGCCCACCACCACCTCCGCTCGGGTTTGCCCGCGTCTGATGCACCGTTGAAGGTGTTGGCTGAAATAGTAGATGGCTTCCTTTGGATGGAGTCCATGAAGATCCACTGTTGGTGATTCTAAAGACGGGTTGTGGTGAGCAAAAATGGCGGCGGCGGCCTGGGCGTTGTGGTGGGAGGCCTCGGAGTGCATGGCGTGGGCCTCGCCTGCCAATTGGTGGGCAGCGGCCTTGTCGCCGGCGAGAAAGGCGCTTTTGGCGCGGGCGCGCAAAGAATCTCGCTGGGTGAAGGCCGTGAGGGCAGCCTGGCGGTGGGCGTTGTGGGCATAATCGTGGTGGGAACAAATATGTTCTCGGTTCACTGGGGAAACAACAAGGTTCCTGGACGCTGACGGCGATGATGACAATGAGGAGGGCGGTTCTTCTTGTCTGATTCTTTTAATGGACTTCATATGAAGTTTGAGATAGGTCTTGTCAAACTTTCGAAGAACATGGGTGCATCTCATGATGGAACGATGTGATGAAGATAGAGTCAAAGGAAGGATGGGAGGGGGCTTTTTGTTAGAGGCTCATGGTTTCAAGCTGAGATCTTGATTTTGCTTTTTCCATTTTGTGTTTTTCGTTTTTAATTTTTTTAATAATTCGTGTTTCGTGTTTTTGAAGGTGTTTTTTTGTTTTTTTTTTTTTTTTTTTGACGGTTCTAAGTGGCAAATATAATTTACTGATCTTTACTTTCGATATCTTTCTATCTACTTTTTATTGAAACTCTTGTCCTACTTGACTCCCTTCTTCCTAAACTATGTCTGCTCCCTCTTTTGAAGGTATTCTCGATCGTATCGAACAGACCTACGTCGCTGACGACCCTCAACTACAGGAAGCAGTTGTTGAAGAATGTATGCAATACTATATCAACATTAAAAAGGATTCAAATGATCATAATCAACATCACATCTTTTGTAATTCTTCAATTTCTGCTTCTGTTATATCATTTCTTATTGTAGTGTTAGCTGGTTTTAATGTCGATTTTACCATTGATCAGTTCAATGCAATTCGACTTTCTATAGATAATTGTACCGATTGTTTAATTCAATATCATTTGAATAGAGCTGAAATTAGGAAAAAATTTATTTTAATTAAAAAAATACCCTATAAATCAATAAGCCTAACAATGGAAAAGGCTGCAATTTGGGAAGCAAATCATTTATATGACCAAATTTCAAAATCAATTGAAAACAAACTAAATAATAATGATTTGAAAATTTTGCTATCTAAAATTCTTTCTGAATGTCTATTGAATCCAAAATTACTAAGATTAAATAAAAATCTAAAAACTTATTTTGACCATTGTACAAAGTTTCTAAACAGTGCTCATGATTTACTAATTGAAAAAGGTTTAAAATTTTATCCTGGTATAATATTCTTAATGTTTCAAGATAATGAAACTCAAAGAAGTTGGGCAATTTCCAAACTGCCATATAGTATTCAAGATGAAGACAACGGAAATGAAAATTACTTTACAACAAAAGATTTGAACTCTTTATTCATTGAAGAATATGAAATTCATTTTTTCAATATTCAAAGACCAGACTTTTTCAACGATGATAAATCAATTCAATTTTGGACTAATTTGATTCCACTAATAAGGTTCACAAAAGTGGATTCAATTTATTCAACTTTAATTGAGCCTTATTCGTCTTCTTGCTATCGAGATAATCTAAAAATTAGAATTGTCCCCCTATATTCCATATTTATTAATCATATTTTTTCATATTTGAAAACTCCATTACCTTATTTATTAAGATTTTTATCAATTTCGTTAGTGAAATTTCAAAACTCATTGTTTGATTTAATTAAACCTCACAATTATATGAGTTTTTTTGATATGGCATTTAACAATCCATCTTATAAAAAATATTTATTGGAACTAAAACCTGAAAATTATTCAACTGATTTGTTAGAATTGGATACTTCAAGAAAGCCCTTATTTATTGATTTATTTCAATGGATGGATTCATGTACAACGATTTTGAATGATTCAAATAAGTGTCAATTTTCAATCGCAATGTTTGGATTCATGGCTGATTATATGAATGATTCAAACTGTGGAAATTTTGTTGGTTCTTACATAATGGATAATATGTCAAAACAACTGATTTTAGAAAACAGCATTTATAATGATAAACTTTCAATTGAATTAATGAACAAATCAAATGCAAGAAACTTACTAAATAAAAAATGTATTTTAATTTTTGATTCTTTAAACAATCCTTACTTACAATCAAAATCAATTGAACTAATAAATTCATGTTTAATTTTTGATATTGAAAACTACTCTTTTTATTCAAATAGATTGAACGATGATAATAAATTAAACTATGTTACCCCTGAATTCAGTAATGATTTATGGAATTTGTTACAGATTAAAATCAATAATCAAACAAATTTTGGCTTGGTTATTTCAATTTTTAAATCATTCCAAAACATAATTAAAATTCATCAAATCGATATTGCTTACAAAAAAACAAAATTAATTCATGATAAAATCGAAAGTGATGAATCTATCAAAAAAATTATTTTAAATTCCTCAAAACATAATAAAATAATAGAACACTTTTCAACGTCAGTTGAGAATATACTTAATAAATTATCTGAATATTTGACTGCAAAAAAAATTAATTTAATCATAAATGAACTAGATACTTCGTCTGGTTTATGGTCATTATTATTATCGCCAATTGATAAAGTCTATGAATCATCAATTGCCATATTAAATGAATCGTTTGATGTTGATGATAGATTAGAGTCGTTTAAAGAATGTTTAAAATTAAATTTGGTTAACACCTTACAGTCGTTTACAATTTCATTATCAAAATTTACATCTTTAAAACTATTTATACCAACGCAGAGAATTGTTAAAATTTTAATTGACTTTATTAATGCATTGTTTGATCCAATGAACGGTGTAATTTCTTCAACTAACATTGAATTAACAACCATTTTGAAAACTTCAATTGTTCGATTTTGGATTGATATTTGGGAATTTTTAGGTATGATTTTCAAAAATATTTTTGATTGGTCAATCAATTATGAAAGGTTAAAAATTACACTATCAAAGGAAATTTCCGATAAAATTACAAATGATTTACTTAACTTTACAAGAGATGTTTTGGATTTGTCAAATTCTGTTTTAACTGGCTTTCAAATTATCATTAGTTTAATGAGATCTGATAATTATTCAGATGAAAAGATTCAATCCATTCAAGAAATCCTATTGAAACCAATAATTGTTACGCTTAATGATTTGTTTAAATGGCTGAGATTAAGTGATTCTGCGTTATTGGTTAGATGTGTTGATTTAATTACTAAAATACTGGATTTATCATGCAATATTAAACTAACTTTGAATGATGAATTATTAACCATTTTAATTAAATTATGTTTGCGAGCTAAAAAATTTAATAATAAAATGAATGCAGAGCAAACAGGTGAATTATTATTAAGGGCAAGAAGAATAAACGATAAATTAGTTGAAAATATTTCAACCCAAGTTGATGAAGAAAAGAAAGCTAAATCTGCCAGTCCTAGAATTGATTTGAGTACAAAATCTGAATATCAATATCAATCAAGGAAACCACAAAGCAATCTTTCAAATTATTTAAAGCCCTTTGTACGAGAATCAGTTCCTTCATTTGATGCACCTAAAAGATTATCAAAGTTAGAATTAGCCCAGCAAAAGCTGAATGAAAGGAGGAAGGCATCATCTGCTGAACCAATGAAAGCACCTGCACCTGCAAGACCATCAGGATTTAATAAAAAGACAACCTCTAAACCAATTAATATTTCAGATACTTCTGATAGTGATTCCGATAATGAGCATAATAATAATGATGAAAATAGTTCAAATACATTATTTACAAAAGATCAAGTTGTTGAAAAAATGAAAAAGACAAAGGCTGCATTGCAATCATTACAAGCACCTAGATTTGGATCTACTCCTAGTACTCTTAAGAGCAAAGACTTAGAAAAAATTCAAAAGAAAAAAGCAGAAGAATTAATGAGATTAAGATTAAACGTTGATGTTACGCCACTGTATAAAACTATTTTATCATGGTCTTATAATAATGATTCAGAATTACCATCAGATTATGATGAATCAAAATATCAACCAATCACAGATAAATTTGACGCAGTTGAAGATTACGAAAATAGTTTTGAACCTTTATTATTGTTAGAATGTTGGCAATCAATTCAAAGAGCAAAACAAGTGGGATCTGAGCATCTATTCAGAATGACAATTGGTTCGAGATCTGCAACAGACACATTTTTTGATATTTATGCATCTGTTAAAAAGGAAGTTGTTAATGAGCTAAGATACTTTAATGATAATGATTTATTAGTTCTGATGCTTGTTGATAATCTACCTTCTGAAGAAGACAGTGTTGGTATACCTAGAGGATTAATTAAAAATTGTAAATTAAATTGTTTTGCAAAAGTACGTGAAATTAAAAATACCGTCGGTGCATATTCTGACATCACCTTAAGAGTTTCATCAAATAATAATATGGTTTATAAACTTTCCTCGGGTATGAAAATAGTTGGTATGAAAGTTAATACAATGACAACATTAGAAAGAGAATATTCATCGTTAAAGGGATTAAAATATTATGATTTAAGTAATGAAATTGTCAATGCACAACCTTCAGCAGTTGAGATTCCAAATAATGAGAAAATTTCAAAACTTAAAAGTATATATGATGTTAATGATTCTCAAGCAAGAGCAATTTCAGGAACTGTCCAGGGTAGTGGTTTTTCTTTAATTCAAGGTCCACCAGGTACTGGTAAAACCAAAACTATTTTAGGAGTCATTGGTTATTTTCTTACACAAGAATATAGTAATATTCATAGGGTTTTAGCACCCGGCGTTAGAGAAGATGTTACAACTGTAAATAGTGCTACTGGTACAGTTAATAGTAAGAGAAAAATTTTAATTTGTGCACCTTCAAATGCAGCTGTTGATGAATTGGTTATCAGAATCAAAAAAGGTATCAAAAACTCTAAAGGTGAAATGTTTAAACCAAATGTTGTTAGATTAGGTAAGTCAGATGCTATTAACGAACAAGTTAAAGATTTAACATTAGAAGAACAAGTTGATGCTTTATTATCCAAAATTAAAAGAACTGATGATTCAAATATTAAAGAAGAACATAAAAAGTGTATTATTGAAAGGGATGAATTGAGAAGAAAATTAGAAAGTAACAAACTAGGGGATACTGAGGTAACGAAATTGGAACTTAAGTTACAAGAAGTCATGTCGAAACGTAGAGAATTGGGTAAAAAATTAGATGAAATGAGAGAACAAAGAGCTGTTAACTATCGTAATAGAGAAATTGAAAGAAGAAACATTCAATTTAAAATTTTAAATAATGCACAAGTGGTTTGTTCAACATTATCTGGTTCTGCACATGATGTTTTAGCAGGTATGTCAATGACTTTTGAAACTGTTGTCATTGATGAAGCTGCACAATGTATCGAATTAAGTGCAGTTATCCCATTACGATACGGATGTAAAAAATGTATTATGGTTGGTGATCCAAATCAATTGCCGCCAACAGTTTTATCACAAAAGGCTGCGTCATTCAATTATGAACAATCATTATTTGTTAGAATGCAAAATAATTATAAAAACTCAGTCTATTTATTAGATGTTCAGTATCGTATGCATCCAGAAATTTCTAAATTTCCATCAAAAGAGTTTTATAACTCAAAATTGAAAGATGGTCCTAATATGGAAAGATTAAATACTAGATCCTGGCATGAAATTAAAGATTATGGTCCATATAGATTTTTCAATATCAAGAATGGTCAGCAAAGCAAAAATGAAAGAACCAAATCATTATTTAATTTAACTGAGTGTAGAATAATATTAGAAGTTGTTGAAGATTTATATAGAAGATATTCAGATATTGACTGGTCAAACAAGATTGGTATTATTTCACCATATAAAGAACAAGTTAAACTCTTGAAGAAAACGTTTGTTGATAAGTATGGATTTTTAATTACAAAACAAATTGATTTTAACACAGTTGATGGATTTCAAGGTCAAGAAAAGGATATAATTTTGTTTTCGTGTGTTAGAGCAGAAATTCAAAAGGGTGTTGGTTTCTTGGCTGACATTAGAAGAATGAATGTTGCATTAACAAGAGCAAGAGCTTCATTATGGGTTGTTGGGTCGGTTGATGCATTAATTTCGAACAAAACTTGGAGGGATTTATATGATGATGCAAAGAATAGATTGTTAGTTACTGAAGCGTATTTAGGATTCACTAGAAGGCTAAAAAATGGAGCTGCTACTAGTAATAATTCTGGTAAAATACAAGAAATTAAGAGTATTGGTGATGATGACTTGGACTACACACCATCGTTATCATCAACCACCTCAAATTCACTTTTACCTTCATTACCAGCTTCATTGCCAGTTGGACCAAAATCATTAGTTTTGAAGGCTGAGAAAGTGAAATCTTCAGGCGTGATTAAACCAAAAAAATTCAAACCTGATAAGAATGACAACAAGAGATCTTTACCGTCAGATAACATTGTTGATGTTTCAAAAATGAGAAAAATATCAAATAATAAACTGCCGGTAAAAAAATACACTGGAAAAATTTCCAAGGATATGAAAATTGTTAGAAACAATATACCAACAGGTCCAAAATCTTCGGGTGTTATCTTACCTATGAATAATAATAATAATAATGCACCTGCCGGTATGGTTAAAATCAGTAATAAGAATAAATTTGTTTCAAAAAAACTTACAGGTCACCGTGATTAAATTATGTACAGTTTTTGAAATTATAGACAATAGAAGAAGAAACATACTAAATCAGTAAGTAAAGCTAATTAATATTCTGAAAGTGAATCAATCAGTTTTTTCACCCTTTGAACTCTTTATCTCATTTAACAATAAATTATATTTATTACCTTTATTATTATTACTTGATTTGTATCCTATGCCATTAATATTTGTTGTAGTGGTAACTGTTGTTGTAGATTTATTACTAATATTTGGTGGTGATGTAGATAATAAATTTTGTTTATTATTGGTATTATTTGCACCAAATTGTAACGATATACTATCTATGGAACTATTGTGATAATAATCTGTGCTATCAGGTGATGAATTAATTGATGATTTATTATCATTATTTTTGTCTTTTTTGTCTTTTTTGTCTTTTTCACTTTTACTGAGTTCTATTGCAGATATTGGAATTTTTAACATTTTCATTGCTTTTTCAATTGCTTTAATTTCATTATTAATTATTATCTCCACATCTTTAAAATTTAATTCCTTTATCTGGTTCAATCTATTATATAGGTAACTTCTATTTGTGATTAAAATTGGTTCTAATTGATCAATTTTAGATTCTTGAATAAATGTATTAATCGAGCTTTCCATTTTATTCAAAGTTTGGAAAATATCAGACAAATAATTATATGATTGTTCAAATTTTAATTTTGATTCTAATGTTTGGCCAATTAATGAATCTAACGAATTTATCTGAGATTTTAAAATATCTGAAATTTCATTATCCGTGAAATCATTAGATCTAATTTGTTTTTCCTTAAAAAGTAAGTTAATTTCGTCATTTTCCAGTTGTATTAAATCATCTAAATCATTATTATGAATATTTAATTTAATATCTAATAGAGATTTAGTTTCTAAAAGTTGATGATTGATTAATTGTTTTTTGATTTTTAAATCTGACAACTTTTTCTCAAGTTCCTCAATATCTGTATCTATCTGTCGTGATTTTCTTGACAACATTTTATACGTTTGACCTTCGGATGATTTAGATACAATATCCTCAATTGTGTTATTAATTTGAGATCTTTTGTTAATCCAATCAATAAACAACTGATATTTTGATAATTTTGAATATTTTTCGGAAACGTAGATTTCATTTAGTGCTTCATAACTATTATTTAGTTCTTTTAGTATTTGTGTGATTTCATTTCTGGTCGAAGTTAGTTGATTATCTCCCGATTGAGTATATTTTTCATGTAACGTTGTTAATTCTGGAAACTGATCAAATAATAGAACATTTTCCTGATTTTTTAAAAATTGTATAGGATCAATATGATTTGAATATACGGGTATAAAACCAGAATTATTGTGAGTTAGTTGATTATCAATAAATTGAATATTATTTGATGATGAACTTATTGTTTTACTTTTCTTATCGTTTGTTATTAATTGCAATATTGATGAAAACATTGGCCATGTGGTGGCTTCTTGTGTGGCGTTACTGGTACCACCATGATCAATATACTCATTCATTTGTGGTCCGTAACCTTCTTCCAATTGTGTCAGTGTATTAAATTGATTACTTATCTGAACTTTCTCTGATGTCATTATTTTATTTGTTTGGGGATATTAGTAATTGGTCTAGTTTACGGTTGACTGTCAATCCTTTTTCTCTTTATTATAAAACCGTTTAGGTAGATGTATACCAGGTTCTATCAGTTATGATTAGTTAATAACACAAGCTTTACAGAGAAAAACAACAATAGTTAAGAGATCAAGAACGAGGAAATCAATATGCCTCAATTTAAAATACAGATTCATGTCCGGACGGGCAAATTTACAAAATAAGCTAATAATCATCGTTCAAGCATACAAAAGTGTGATATTTACACATTAAGTAAAAGTTTATAGTTTACTACTACTATATCTTGTCGTCTAGACTCAACTTTTGGGTAATATCTGAAGTACTTTCAATAATTTTCTTAAATTCGGCAAATGAAAGTTTACCATCACCATCAGAATCACCTTCCATAATTGTTCTATCAACTAACTGTTGAAGCTGAACATCATTTAATGAATCTGCAACCATTAAACGTAAGACTATAAATAACTCACCATTTGAAATGTACCCATCATTATCAATATCATAAACTTTGAACAGGAATTGCAATTTATCATCAACCGACCCAGCTGAAGAGAAGACTGATAATCCAGTAACAAATTCTTTAAAATCAATATCACCACCTTTATTTTCATCAAAAATATCAACAACTCTTTTGGCTAGTGGATTCTGCCCTATTCCCGGAATTGCCAAAAATTCGTCTTTATCAATTGCACCTGAATTATCGGTATCTAATTTCATAAATCTCTTTGCAAGACGATCAATTTCTTCAGACCCGACTGTTTCAAATGTTAAAAATAGGGAAATATTGATATGTTGTTAGTATTGTTGTAACTTTGAAGGGCTGCTGATAATTTATAGACATTGTAGCTTATCGTCAGAATATGGCATGGCGTGCGAGCACACCTAAGTTAGACATTGTACTTACAGTTGGTACCCTCGGAAAGATCATCTAAAAGACTGGATGGTATGTTTCCCATAACTGGCACTATATATATTATATATATTATTCAGCAAGTAGAACAAGCACCATCTGTCGTCACACAAGAAGTTAAGTAATGAAAACTCAACATGAATTGATCACTTTTTTCTCGCTTTCTAAATGCGGAAACTAACTAACCGGATTGCTTACTACTTTTAGTGTTTTACTTTACAAATTCAATTCTTATACATCTGTGTATCCTCTAGCAACACCTGTATGACCGTCTTCAACAAGAGCACCCTCATTTGAGTTCTCTTCGGTAAAGTCGCTACCCAAACCAGACCATTGACGGCCTTGTAACCCCAGTGCAGATGTGGAAATGGTCTTACCAACAGCAAGCGAACCAGAAAACCTTTCAACTAAACCTGTTTCATCTACGGATTTTGGAGCCTTTTTGGAACTTTCCATTTCAATTTCAAGTTCTAAATGTCTAAGTTGACGGAGTGGTTGGTTCATTTTTAATTTACCTGTAACGGGATCAAATTCTGGCGCATAATCATCTTCTTCATCTTCATTAGCTGGAAATGTTGAACTTTCATTTGTTCCCTCCCCTTCAGTCTGTTTTTCTAATACCGTATCAAAATCGGTAACCCATTTACCAGTCCATGTAACTTGGGGCATTAATGCTAATTGCAATTCATAAGGTGTGATAATCGGTTTATAATAATCACCCCACATGTCAATAACAATACCCGATTGCCCACATCCAATAATACACCAAACATCAACACATTCAAAATTTGCAAGTTTTGCAACATTTGGTTTTCCAACAACAAACATATAATGTTTTTTACCTGCTTCAATAATTGATTTCACAATTTGATCAAGTAAAACTTTTGTATTTGCTAGTGATAACGTATTAACTAAAACTCCAACAGTTGTTGCGCTACGTGCAACTTGCATGTTTCTATAACGTTTCATTAGTGTTGGAAATTGCTCATGGATTATTTGAACATCTTGTGGATCAACGACTTTCAAGTCATTAAACTTGGTTGTCAATAATAAAATTCTAGCGTCATGCGGTCTCGTTATATGAAATAATGAATATTCTTGTGTTAAACCATCAAATTTACCACTTTCAACATAATTTTCATTTTCAAAATCAACCGTTTCTAAATATTCATCGATATCTTTGTCACTTATTCCTGATAAAACTCTATTTGCTGTGTATATTTTTTTGTTTTTTAGACCAATTTCATTAATTCCAACTGAATCAATGATTTTAGTATGTTTACCTGTCCTTGAATAATCGACATTTGCAATAACCAAGTTTTTATATTCATGTTTTAATGTTTTGTATAGTTCTATGAGAACATAACTGTAAGGAGTATCTGCCATGATTACAATTTTTTCATCACTATCGGAATAACTACTTTTGAAGGTTTCAACTAATCCATCAATATTGATATAAGGTCTACCAAAGACAAAACATGAATTAATTTTATCGACTGGAGTTAAACATGCATCACCAAAGTGAACAACAATATTAGCTTGAATGTGTTCAGCCGCAACCTCATCAATACAACAAGGTGAATAAGAAGTATCCGCCAAAATCCAAATTTCTTGGTTATACTTGCTCTTATTCTTACATTTTGAACCACAATTTCCACCACATGTTTTACTGTCAATTGTCTTTTCGACTGATTCGATATCTCTAGACATCGTAGCCGATGATGTAACCGTGAAATCAGTTTCTTGATATTTTAAGCTTGCATTTTCCTTTTCTTCTATAGCCTCGTTATGATCATGGAATGCTTTATTCAACTTGTTTAACTTTTCTTGTAATATTTGTGAAACAATTGTTGAATCACAAACAAGACTATCTGGAAATTGCAATGAAATTAAAGGATATTTTAAATCATTAGTAACATCATCTCTTTTATTCAAGTATTCCACAAGCGTGTCTAAACTGTAATATTTCGCAATCAAATCTCTTGTTTCCTCTATCGTGATATTTTTATTGGTAAGATATTCAGGTCCTAAATGTTGTCTCTTTTGGCGTAAAATTTCATCCGTGAGGCCTTCAACTTTTGCAAATGCCTCTGTTTCATCTTGTGTACTTGAAAGAGCAGGTGCTGAAACTGCTTGTGTAAAATCACCCATACTCCTTGTTCTCTGTCCTTATTTTTAATGAAAACAGCTGTTTTTGTAGATAAATGTTAAAATCACTAACGTTCAAAGTGAAAAAAAAACTTTCTCATTTATTTTTTATCTTTGCAATTTTCATTTTTCAATTTTCATTCTTCCAACTTTTCTTTCTTTCCTAATGTTTTTACCTTGATGAAAGGTTTGTTGGGAACGATAGCTGTCTCGTTTATGCTCAAGGATCAAATCATCAATACATACCGTTTATTCAGTCATCAAATCTCCCTAAAAAAATCAAATATATTTAACAAAATGTCCAGAATCGAATTAGGTATTACTGCAGATTATCATGTTCATCTAAGACAAGGTGAAATGATGGAAATTGTTACACCAACTGTTAGAGAAGGTGGTGTTTCTATTGCCTACATTATGCCAAACTTAACTCCTCCAATTACTGATATTAAAAGGGTAGTTCAATATAAGAAAGATCTTCAAAAATTAGCTCCTAAGACAACATTTTTGATGACTTTTTATCTTTCGAAATTATTAACGCCAGAATTAGTTTCAACCGCAGCAGATGATGGTGTAATTAGAGGTATTAAATGTTATCCTGCAGGTGTTACGACTAACTCACAAGCAGGTGTCGATCCAAATGATTTTACTGCGTTCTATCCTATTTTTAAAGTAATGGAAGAAAAGGGATTAGTTTTGAATTTACATGGTGAAAAGCCTTCAGTTCGTGATAATGGTGAAGATATTCATGTTCTTAATGCAGAACCTAAATTTTTACCTGCATTATTCAAACTTCATTCAGATTTCCCAAACTTAAAAATTGTGCTAGAACATTGTACTTCAAAGGCCGCAATTGATGCAATTTATGAAATCAATAAAGATTTAAAAGAAAATGAAGAACCAAAAGTTGTTGCTTCAATTACTGCACATCATTTATTTCTTACAATTGATGATTGGGCAGGAAGTCCAGTAAATTTTTGTAAACCTGTTGCAAAATTACCAGAAGATAGAAGAGCTCTTTTAAGTGCTGCAGTTTCTGGAAAACCGTTCTTTTTCTTTGGTTCCGATTCTGCTCCACATGACTTATCTAAAAAGGCTGTTTATGTTGGTGTCTGTGCGGGTATCTATACTCAACAATTTGCAATTCCCTATGTTGCTGAAATTTTTGAAAAAGTTGGTAAACTTGATATGCTTAAGGGTTTTGTTTCAACTTTTGGTAATTCATTTTATGAAATGGATGAATCCAAACTTGTTTGTAAAGATAAGTGTGTTTTAGTTAGAAAGGAAGTTGATATTCCAGATATTATGACCTTTGCTGATTCTCCATTCAAAATTGCTGCTTTTAAACCAGTTGAAAAATTATCATGGACAACCGAATGGATTGAATCATAGTTATATTTATTATTGAAGTATGCTTCATATTTAACCGATATTTAAGTTTTCAATTTAAATTATTCATTCAATCCTTGCATAAATGTTATTTGATTGACTACTTACTTTTTTTTTTTTCAAAGTTAATTCAACATATTCTTTGTATTATTAACACAGATAATCAACTTTCTTTGAAATATGAAACTTTTGGTTGCAGCCATATCCAACAAGAATTACCGTTTCCCTTCTGATCAACTGTAGTTAAGCTATTAAGAGTCTGATAGATTAGAGTAGTGGCAGACCAACGGCGAAACTCAAGTGATGTAATCTTTTCATTTCTATTATTTATTATCTGTTATATTTATTGTTGTATTATACAAGCTGTTAATCATTAATATTATTTTTATTTTCTACAAAACTAAACATTTCCTAGTAATATCATAAATTTCAAATTTGGGTCTTGACCCTCAGCAAATGTTCCATCATCATTAAATACACACATGTTATTGCTTTTCCAACCCCAACTTTGAGACTTACTAAACTGATTTGGTACTGATAAAAAGGACGTGATTGTTGGAACTGAACGGCGTGAAGGGGTGAAAATAACAAAATAAACTTTAATTGAAGTTCTGTTATCTTCATACCGCATCATTGAATCATTGGTTCTATTATTATTACTATGATGACTATTGAGAGCCTTTGAATTTGATGAAATTTCTTCTGATATTGATAAATCACCTAACTCAGTATTCATTTTGTCAATTGATGAATCATTTGTAACAATGCTCTGTGATCCAACCCATGATTTTGATTCAAAATTAATTTCATTTGATTGATAAATCTTTGGCAAAGATTGGTAATTTATATTATCCGAGAAAACCTCGGGATTAATTAAGCCATTTCTATTAGAAGAGTGTGATAATACATTATGTGCTCTATGTAAATAAACTCCAACTTGATAACTATTCTTTGACGCAATATAACTTTTCTGTAAATATAAATTCCAATATGAACCTGCATACCAAAAGGTCTTACCATACACTCTCTTGTCAGTTGCTAAGTCTGAAACATTTGCAAAGGATATTGAAAACCTGAAGGGTGGAATTTTAATCCAATTATACAATTTCTTGTTAGTATTATTATCAATCGAACTGGGTTCATCTTGAGTTATTTTGCTAGCATCTGAATCGCATTTATTTATAGAAGACGTTGAAAGACTTTGATCAATTAATAAGTCCAACTCTTTTGGTAACCCGGATAAAGTTTCATCCTTCGATGGCACTTTAAACCATTGATTTACGTTTGATGGGGAGTCTTCGGATATTAAAACATTGTCTAGGTTTGGTAAATCTTTGGATCTCGTTACAATTGTTTCTAATTGAACAGATTGCCATAAAGCGGTATGTAAAACTTGGGGTTCAATATAATAGTCTCCGTTAAGATCACGAAGTGATTCTAATTGTTGTAATTGGTGTGGTGGCATATGACAATAATAAATTTTTTCATTTAAAACTTTCTTCAATGGCAAAATACTACTGCTTTCTGAGATATCTTTTATTCTACCTTTACCTTCTAAAATCCTTTCAATTAGTTTTATTATAAAAATACATCTATCCCATTCGTTTGGGACAAAAAAATAATCTTCACCAACAATTGCAGCCATAATCAAAGTAGGAATCCCGTCCCATGCTTCGGGACCTTTCTCCCAACCATTTGAACTTAAAATACCTTTACCATTTTCAATAATTCTTTGACTTGCAGAACCGAAATCTGAATTCAATGCAAACGTTAAATTTTCTGCAATATTTGACATATTCATATTTCTAATAATATAATCAGTTGAAGTACAAACAATATCAGAAATTGCTAAATATTGACCCATTTCAATCATGTTATAAGGTATTTTGAATTCCTCCTTTAAATTAATTGCCCCATATAATCTTGAAATTGCCAACTCAAAACTTTTCTGCTTCGTAGAAATTGTTGAATCATCCAAATCATCAAATGATAGCTCATAAACTTTCCGGTAATCAATAGAACGTAAATTTGATCGTAGCTTAGAGCCTAGATCCGAATCTGAATCTGAATCTAGATCCGAATCTGATGCATCGTTTTTGGCCCTTATTCCTGTTGTCTTTGATTTAATACTACTTGACCATGAAAATAAAGATTCAAAGTACAAACTTCGTTCAAGGAAAATCTTATGTAATTTATATTTTTTACCAAAAGCTTTGATTACTACATCATAGTGGTTCCCTTTAATCAGGCCATTAATGAATAAATATTCAGGTATTGAAGAGGTATGACAACATCCATATGGGCAAGTACTTGCATCACTGGTATTAGTGGGGTCGTGTGCCTGCGTGGGAGCAGATTGTGGCCTATTTATAGTATTTTGAGAGCTTTCGTTATCACTACTCATTGAAGTTAATGGATTGTTATGTAATAAATCTGTATCAGATTGTGAGGAATTTCCACCTAGATATTGGTCCAATGTATTGGACACTCTCAAAGATTGTGAATTTCGATTTGATATTGAAGTAAAACCTGTTAATGGAGAAGACGCTGGGCGTTGTGGAGGTAGATTTGAAGACATATTTGCAGAGAAATCGGCTGAAACTGGCGGATTGGGAAAATCGTAGTTGGAAATATCAAAGTTTTCTGACACAGACATAATTAAAGCTGGTTAGTATTCTGTAACACAATGCTATTACGTGTCACAAAGCAAACAAAGATACATGAAAAAAAGCCATGAAATGAAACAAGAAAAAGGCAAATCAACACATTAATTTTAATTCATGGAGGCTCTCTACGCGTAATTTGACTATTTTAATCATTTGATCGTTTACTGATGTACACACAATATATAAACTATATATATGCTTACTCTGCATCATAGAACACCGTTCTGATTTGAGCAGAAACTTCTCTGTCGTGTTTGGATTCGGAGAAAAGAGCTGCATCAGAATCGTCCTCTCCAGCACCAACATCGTTAACATCTTGCATCCAGTACAGATGTTTTGCTCCAGAACTGAGAAATGCTAACATGTAAACTCTTCCGCTGGTACATGAATTAATCTTCTGCCAGACGACATCACCTTGAAAAACAAGTAATTCTTCAATGTCTTGAGTTGTACTATTTTTGGGCCTCCAGGTAAAGGAAAAACATCCTTCACCTTCAGGACTTTGATCAATGATGATTTCTCCAAGTGCTTTTGCCGGCACATATTGGTCAAGCTCAATATTGTATTCAACCTTACCTGCATTGAATTTAATTGGAAGCGACATTGTTTGTAGGTTTAATTGCTAGTCGTAAGCAGAATAACAAATACGGAAAGAAGAAGGCAAATGTAAAAGTGCAAATTCATGTTAGGAAATGAAAACTGAAGGTTGATTTTCTCATTTTTTTTAATTTCCTTCGTTTTTTCTTCAATTTGTTTCATGAATTGGATGGACTTCTCTAACCTTTTTTATTTGACATAGAATATTAGCTCAATGGATTTCCCACCTGAAGAAGTGCAACAATTAGTTGCCGAAATAGCAGCAATTCTTATTTCTAGAAACGAAACCCTCTCTGTCAGTGAAGGAGCATGTGGTGGTTTGTTGAGCGCCTATCTTATTGCATTGCCAGGTGCTTCCAATTTTTTTGATGGTGGACGTCTGATCTACAGTCTAAAATCAAGATTGAGATTGTCTGGGTGGAATATGGAACAAATTAAAAATTATACAGGTCCAAGTGAAGGCGTTGCACTAAAAATGGCAAGAAATTTGAGAGTTGAATTTGGCTCAACTTATGTTTTATCTGAAACGGGTTACGCTGGTCCTACAACTAATGTTGGTTTAGATAATCAAAGCATGACTGATGACGATGCACAAGTTGGTAGTGTATATCTAGGTATTTCTGGCCCACATGGTAATAAGTCATGCGAAATGCGTACTAATTCAAATGATAGATCTACCAATATGCAAATGTTTGCTAAATACAGTCTCCAGTTTTTTCTTAAAACATTAAAAGAAGATATTCTTTTACAACAGAAATATTAATTTTGAGAGTTTTTGTTCTAGCATTTAGACAGCAAAAGTGCATGGAATACTTTTCTTCGGAACTTCCTCCTTTTTGGGAAAACCTCGCTGTTTCATGAATTCTGTGTGGGTTATCTTAATGATGACTAATGCAAGCAACTCCGATAGAATATAAAGAGTGTTGTATTTCATCTTTCTTGTCTGTTGGGTTGATCAAACAGTACTGCATTGACAGCTGGAAATGAAAATCAACGGCCGCACGCTTTCCGAAGATGCTTTATCAAATAGAGAACATTCCGTAAATGCTTCTAATCAAAGAATGGCTGGTGACTTCGATGTTGAACCAATTGATCTGATTCACACAATAGAAGATTACAATGAATTTGATGATATTGATTCAAAAGAACAGGTTGCACTAGTTGCACAAGAACATGTTCTTGAATATCCTGAAGGCGGTACAACTGCCTATCTTACACTTTTTGGTTGTTTTCTTGGATTAGTTGCTGAATTCGGTCTTTGGAATACAACTGGTGCTATAGAATCATATATTGCAGTGCATGTTTTAGTTGATGAAAGTCCTATTGCAATTTCGATGATTTTTGCACTTTTTTCATTTTTTTATATGTCTGGTATGTTAGTATCGGGTATAGTTTTTGACAAATATGGTGGTAAACAACTTTGTTATATTGGTACTATTTTTATTACAGGTGGTATGATGGCAACTGCTAATTGCACAAAACTATATCAATTCATGTTAGCATTTGGGGTTGTCTGTGGTATTGGGGGTTCATTATTGACATCGCCTTTGATTACTACCGTTGGTCATTTTTTCAACAAGAAAAGAGGTATGGCTCTAGCGATTTGTATGCCGGGTGCATCGTTAGGCGGTGTTATTTGGCCTTTGGTTTGTAGATCATTATATTCAAAGGTTGGGTTTGAATGGACCATTAGAACGTTAGGCATATGTATGGGTTCACTGCTTTTGATTGCAACTTTGCTGAATCATGATCGACATGAAGAAATTTTAAGAATTAAAATTTTAACTGAAGGGGAAAAACCTAGAATGTCATACAAAGAAAAATTAAATGAAGTTTTGGATTTTAAATCACTTAAAGATATGACTTTCATGGTTCTAACATCCGCATTGTTTTTAAATGAATTTGCAGTCTTAATGGTTAGTACTTACATTCCTTCATATGCTTTAAGTAAAGGATTTTCGGAAAGTACCTCATTGATTTCTTTGACAATTTTTAACGCTGCTGGTGTTTTAGGTAGACTTGTTCCTACTGTCCTCTCGGATAAATATGGTAACTTTAATTTAATTGTTATAATGTCAGCAATTATGACAATTTCAATTTGGGTTTTATGGTTACCCTTTGGTGGGAATCTAGTTGTTTTCATGATATTCACAATCATTTTTGGTTTTTCGGTTGCTGGCACATTTGCATTGACACCATTATGTACATCAGCAATTTCAAATCCAAAAGACTTTGGAAAAAGATATGGTACTGCTTATTTTATTGTGGCATTTTGTAATATTTTTAGTTTACCTATTGGTATGGCATTGACAGAAACGAGTGCAGGTTATAATGCTATGGTTGCATTTGCTGGCGCAACGTGTACGTTAGCTACACTTTGTTTTGTTTACAGTAGATATAAAGTTGGTGGGTTCCAGAGGATTTATATATAGCTTTTATAGAAGGGACACATTTCTACTTCTTTAGATGGTTTGAATTTTTTATAGTATGATTTTTGAATTGATGAATTTTTGGGATTAAGGTAGTTCGAACCTGGAAAACGCAAAAGGCAATACCTGTAATTCATAAATGCTTGATAAAGTTCATTAACTTTGAACTTCCAATTGAACAAAACGAAGGTCCAACTCGGCTCTTTGTATGGATAAGGATATCGCGAATGAAATGCACGTATTGAACTTCGAAGTCGATTGCAATTTCGATTTTTCATCGCAAAAGTTTCCTTTTTATGTCTAATCTCTAATCTCGTTTATCAAAATTTTTTTGTGACTCTTGAAAAAATATTGATAATTTGGCAGTTGCAGAGAGCTTATCAATTACGAGTTGAAGAGACAGTTTATCATGGTTTGTTTTCTTTTTATTGTTTATTCAGATTTACAGATACATAGACGGTGATGGTACAGACAAATGAAGAGTACCAGGCCTTCACAGATGTTGTCTCCTTTAGACCACATTCCATAACTGGTTCAAATATTCAAAAACACTCTTTGTCTAATAATGGTGAAAATATAGAATACTTTAACGATAGATTTGATAATGATGATGATTTTGATGACATTGATTCAAAAGAACAGGTTGCACTGGTTGCACAAGAACATGTTCTTGAATATCCTGAAGGCGGTACAACTGCCTATCTTACACTTTTTGGTTGTTTTCTTGGGTTAATTGCTGAATTTGGTCTTTGGAATTCCACGGGTGCTATAGAATCATATATTGCGGCACATATTTTAGTTGATGAAAGTCCTATTGCAATTTCAATGATTTTTGCTCTTTTTTCTTTTGTTGTTATGTTTGGTACAATGATTTCTGGTATTATATTTGATAAATATGGTG
>JAKTWB010000106.1:0-85514 GCA_030560845.1 Pichia scutulata
TGTGAGTGAAAATAAATAACTAATAAATCAATAATAGTAATTAATAAATATTAATAAATAATTAATATTAATCAGACGGATTAGCATAAAGTGATAATTACGGTTCACGGTTTAATTTGTGTTTGACACGGGTGGTTGTTTCTTTGTTCTGCTGCTTGTTTTGTCTGTTTGCTGCCTCTGCTGCTCTGTTACTTCCTGACAGTTTACTACATTGCTTCCCAGACGTTTCGTTTCGTTTCGTTCTTCTTTGTTGTCGTTTCTTATTGTTTCCTCTAGTCCGCTGCGTTTGTTTTATCTCCAGCCTAAACTCTAGTTACAGTCTCTCGAATCCTCGATTCTTCCACAACAAACTCCGTTTCTTTCTTTCTCTAGATATACATAGAATTTACAGCTTGCCATTTTTGTTCATATTCAGTTCTGGTTGTTAATTGTATCTCTCTATCTATCTATCCACAAAATAAAATAATATTCTTTCTGCCGAATTAAGCAATACCGGGAAATTCAAAAATTCACTCACTTTCTGTTAAGTTTAAAATATCTCAAAAACACCAATACCTTTAATTTATACGTTTAATAATGACTGTTGAAAACAATATTGTAGTTGAAAATCCAACTTCAAATGATATCATCCAAGATGATGATTCCAATGCCTTAAAATCTCAAAAACCAAATAATAAACCCGTTTCAAATAATGAAACAACTAACCAAGATGCAAATGAAAATACCAATTCAAATGATGAATCCATTGCATCCTATCAAATTAACCCATCTGATACCAATGGTTTGAATAATAATGATGATAATGATAATAACAATAATGATGATTATAATAACGATGAAGATGATGATGATGATGATGACGCTACTCAAGGTATCATTCCTGATAGAATATTTGTTGGTAACTTACCTTATGAAGTCACTGAAGATGATGTCAGAAATTTAACTCCTGAATTCAACGTTATTTCTGTCGAAATTCCAAGAAAGAATTTCTTAAATAGATTAACAAATGAATATGTCTTACAATCAAAAGGTTATGGTTTTATTACTTATACAAATTCAACTGATGCAAAAAATGCAATTGGCTCAATTGTTGGTAAGGAAATTTTAGGTAGAGAAATTTATGCCAAATATGCCTTACCTCAAAATAAGAATAAGTTCAAACTTTCAAACAATAATGGACATCATCATAATCCTTCATCACCAAACTTTAGAAAACAACAACAACATCATCATCAACCTTTTTTTATTAACAATGGTTTCCCGCCTCATTTTATAAGAAATGGTCCTCCACCAGCAGGTTTTTTCTATCCACCACCACCGCCACAACAAATGCCAATTCCAATTCAATCACAACATCCACATCCTCATCAACAACAACATCAAATAGACCAAATATCTTCTCCACCAACTCATACATCTTCATATTTCAATAGTAAATTACATGAAAATAACATTAAACCGTTTTATCCAACTCCAATTCAAATACCGAATTATCTTAAATCAAAGGAAGAAAAATTAAAACGATTAGAAAATGGTGTACCTTCAAATAACACAATTTTTATTGGCAATCTAGAACGTAATGTAACAATTGAAAACTTACGTAACTACTTACTTAAATTCAATTTAAGTCCAAAATTAATCAAAATTCCTAGAAAAATCTTACCAAATGAAATTTATAAAATGTTAAAGGCAAATAATGTTCAAATTCAAAATAAAGGTATTGCTTTCGTTCAGTTTGAAAATAACGAATTACAATCAAGGGCAATTGCCTTAATTAATGGTAAATTTTGGAATGGTAAAAAATTAAATGTCACTGTTGCAATTAATGCTCCAATTGATGAAACTACCGTTAATTCTGCCAATGAACATGATGTCACTAATGATGATGAAAATGTTGAAAATGTTGATGTTGTTGAAGATGATGATGATGATGATGATGATGATGATGATGATGATGAAATTGAATTGGTCGTTTCAGATGACCCTGCAAGTGTTGAAGTTGTTGTTAGTGATAGTGTTGAAGTTGCGGAATAATATTTCTAAAGAAAATATTTGTTAATATAAATACATGTATCTGTACCGTGATTTAATTATTCATTCCATTCCACCTCACTTATGTATATAGTTTTGTATGATTTCTCTATTGTACACATATATATTTAACTTAAATTTATAATTCAATACTCTACAAATTCTAACAAAATTCCTTTTTTTTCTTGTACTCCGAATTCGGAAATGCCCCCAAAAAAACGTTCTTTCCTTTTTCTTTGTTTGTTCATGTCCGTCTATTGTGTTCTCAATTCCCCACCTTTTATCACAACATGTAGTAGCTATCTGGGTTTAGACTGATACTGTAATGAACAATTATATGCCGTAATCTAGTTTTTTTTAATTCCATGATATGAATAGTATTTGGTTCTACGGGTTTTACTTACCAGATCTCTTTACACCAAGGGTTGTCGGTAACAATCATATCACAATACATACGTATACAAATATATTTAGCAAGTTTAAAATATCGTTTAATTATTTTAAATTTAGTATTTTGTCTAGTTTCTTGAAATTGAAATAGCAAGAAGTGTTTTACTTGTGATTTATTATGATTTACAAATCTAATCATTAAATATTCATTTTTCAAAATCAACAGATAGCTAAAACTACAGTATCTTTATCCAAAATATTCATCTAGCTACCAATATTAATCTAGATACCTAAAGTATTTTTTATTACATTAAAGTTGGTTATTAATCTATTATTTGGTGATTGTATAGAGATGTTACAGAATGAAACGAAGTATAGTAAAAATGCGTGACTGTGAATTACCAAACAACGTAACAAACACCCTCGCACCGCACGCTGTGGTTGTGTACGGTGCGCGGGGGTTGTGTGGATTTCCTCAAAAAATTCAATTCCCTCTACTCTCGGAATTGTGTGTGCGGATTGGCTAGGGATTAGGATTTTCCAATATTTGTGAAATATTAGAGGGGATTGAGATAGTTTGTAGAGCCTTGATTTGTCTTTTAATATTAGTAAACTGTAACTAGTCAAAAATGGGTATGTATCAAATGATACTTAGAGGTTGGACTTATTTTAAAAAATTTCAATAGAACAATGTTTTGAAGATTACACTATGAATTGAAATATGATGAATTTGTAAAAGGTCTTAAAGTCTTTTTTGAAATTTAAACGATATCCAATTGGAAAAACTGTTTTACTATTATAAACTCCTGTTTTGTCATCTATGATCTGTTTTAAACTCACATTTGCTTATGAAAAAATAAAGAGTTTATTAATATTGAAATTGAACTTGTATATTGTATCAAGAATTAAATTATGAAATATATTGAATTAAACAGAATCATCTTTTCCTTTATTTAAATGAAATATTGCCTTACATGTACACTTATTAAGTCATACAGTTTGATGAAGCACTTTCTAAAGTTTTAAAATATAAAAGAGTCCACCAATTTTAGTTTATTTTGATGAAACAAATCACTAACATATTTTTTTTTATTTTTTTATTACTACAGGTAGAGTTATTAGAAACCAAAGAAAGGGTGCAGGTTCTATCTTTACTGCTCACACCAGATTAAGAAAGGGTGCAGCAAAGTTAAGAACTTTAGATTATGCTGAAAGACACGGTTACATCAGAGGTGTTGTTAAGCAAATTATCCACGATCCAGGAAGAGGTGCACCATTAGCTAAAGTTTCTTTCAGAGATCCATACAGATATAAGTTAAGAGAAGAAACTTTCGTTGCTAACGAAGGTGTTTACACTGGTCAATTCATTTACTGTGGTAAGAGTGCTTCTCTTAACATTGGTAATGTTTTACCTTTAGGTTCTTTACCAGAAGGTACCATTGTTTCCAACGTTGAAGAAAAGGTTGGTGACAGAGGTGCTTTAGGTAGAACTTCTGGTAACTACGTTATTATTATTGGACACAACCCAGATGACAACAAAACTAGAGTTAAGTTACCTTCTGGTGCAAAGAAAATCATTTCATCCGATGCAAGAGGTGTTATTGGTGTCGTTGCTGGTGGTGGTAGAATTGATAAGCCATTATTAAAGGCAGGTAGAGCATTCCACAAATTCAAGGTTAAGAGAAACTCATGGCCAAAGACTAGAGGTGTTGCTATGAACCCAGTTGATCACCCTCATGGTGGTGGTAACCATCAACATATTGGTAAGGCTTCTACTATTTCCAGAGGTGCTGTTTCTGGTCAAAAGGCTGGTTTAATTGCTGCAAGAAGAACTGGTTTAATTAGAGGTTCTAAGGATAAGAACGATGATTAATGGTGATGTTGTGATGTATATTTCGTAAAACATATATCTGTGTTTTTTATAAACAAAAATTTAATAAAAAAGCTCAAGTTACAGTAATTAAAAATGATACGTTATAAACTAAACCATGAAACTCCTGAAGGTAATGATGATACATATTCTCTTATCTCGTGTGAACTCGAAATCACATAATGATTGTTAATTGTTAATTGTTATTTTTTCATTTTTCTTATTTTTCCTTTCGCATTTTTAACGGTTTTTGTTTGCTTATTGAGCAGTAAATTGGTTTAACAACATAGGTGCAATTTACTTCGTGCAGAATAACCTCGCTTTTCCTCTTTCTCCTTTCTCCAAATCTTGTCATGTCAGACAGCACTTGCGATCTTGTATGGCTGATTGACGATTTTACTCGTTGTTCTAGACATAAAGTGCTAGAGCAAAAAGTCCCCATTTCTTTAATTTCCATTTCTGCATGTTTTATCTTGTATTATATTATTAAGCATAATTTTTTTCAATCTGCATCAATTAATTTGAAGCTTAATGTGTCACATAATAATAACATATTAGACAGATCAAATACTCAAAATTATGGTTCTGCTGATGACGATAATGAAAATAAAATTAGTGACAAAAATGATACTATTATTGACAAACACTTTAACATGAAATATTTATCTTTGAATGTTGACAATGATAATAAAATTTCAACAAAAGTCATCTTTAGATCTAATTTTGAAAGAACTATGCTTTTTTTACAAGAATTGATTTATTTATTCCAATTTTCATTTTCAATTACTCCATTTTTCATTTCTGAATTAGCAAAGGAATGGAACGATCAAATGTTCACACCAACTATTAATCTTGTTTTTTGGTCTTATCTTCTTACGTTAACGACAATCAGACTATCTTATTCAGCAACTGGTTTACCAACCAAGTTTCCAAATTTATGGTATCATAGTTTTAGCATGATTTTATTATATTTTTTTAATTCATTCTTTTTATTTAGATCTGCTTTACTAAATCATACATTAAATTCAGCATCTAAAAAGTTTTATATTGCACAGTTTATTACAGTTACATTTTTATGTATTATTCAAGGTTACGACCATTTTACTGATAGGCCACTTACTGTTTATCTAACCAAAGGTATTGCACCATCTTCAGAATCTCAATCAAGTTTTTTTAGTGTTCTTTCATTTTCATGGGTGAATCCGATGATTTTTAAGGCTCAAAAGGTTATGCCGACAATGCAAGATATCTGGAGTTTAAAATTAGAAGATAATGCATATCCATCATTAATGAAATTTCACCAAATTAAATGGCATTCAAAATTTTCAGTTAATTTATTTTATCAATTTCGTAAGTTATTCTTTTATCAATCTGTTTTAACTTCCTTTGAAGCAGTTTTACTTTTTTTTCCATCAATGTTATTAAAGAAAATTCTTGAATATGTTGAATCCCCTGAGACTGAATCTACAAGCCTTGCTTGGCTATTTGTCATTTTGATGGTCTTTAGTGCACCGATTTCATCTGCCCTATCTGGTCGTGGATTATTTCTTGGTAGAAGAATTTGTACAAGAATGAGAGCAATCCTTATTGGTGAAATTTATGCAAAATCTTTGAGAAGACAAGTAACCGCTTCTTCAAATAAAGAATCTGAAGATGAAGAGGGAAATGAAGGTAGTGAGAACATTCATACTGGTGACACAACAACTGCAACTTTGGTTGGTAATGAATCTAGTAAGGATTCATCCGATAAGAAAGATGAAGATGAAGAATCTCAAACTCTGCGTGATTTAGGTTCAATTATTAATTTAATTGCAGTTGATGCATTTAAAGTGTCTGAAATTTGTGGTTATTTACATTATTTTGTTAATTCCATTGTCATGACAGCTATTGCAATTAGTATTCTTTATAGTTTATTAGGTTGGGCGGCTTTGGCTGGTGCATTTACAATAATTATAATGATGCCATTGAATTACAAGTTAAGTATGTTAATTGGTAGTTATCAAAAGGAAATGCTTAAAGTTACTGATAAGAGAATTCAAAAGTTGAGTGAAGCATTTCAAAATATTAGAATTCTTAAATATTTTGCATGGGAATCGAAATTTGCTGAACAAATTTTTAAAGTTAGAGAAGAAGAATTACAAATTTTATTCAAAAGATGTTTAGTTTGGGTCATTACTTCATTTGTTTGGTTTATTACCCCAACAACCGTCTGTTTAGTTGCTTTCTATTGTTACACAATTGTTGAAGGTAAACCATTAACTACCCCTGTCGCTTTTACAGCATTATCACTTTTTAATTTACTTAGAACTCCACTTGATCAATTTGCTGATATGCTTTCTTTTATTGTTCAATCTAAAGTTTCTTTGGAAAGAATTGAAGATTTTTTGAATGAACCAGAAACTACAAAGTATGAACAATTAGCTCTTCCAAAAGATGAGAATTCACCTGATGTTGGTTTTCAAAATGCTACTTTTTCATGGTCAAAAAATAGTTCCAGTGATTTCAAATTAAGAAATTTAAATATTGCGTTTAGAAAGAACAAATTAAATGTTATTATTGGACCAACTGGTTCTGGTAAAACTTCATTGCTTCTTGCACTTTTAGGTGAAATGACATTAGTTGAAGGTAAAGTTTTCTTACCAGGCGCAAACCCAAGAGATGATCTAGTTGTCGATTCAACAACTGGTTTAACTGAATCTGTTGCTTATTGTTCACAAACTGCTTGGTTACTTAATGGTACTATAAAAGAAAACATTTTATTTTCAGCTCCATATGATGAAAAGCGTTATAAGGAAACAATTGAAGCTTGTGGTTTAAAGCGTGATTTTGAAATTTTAGCTGCCGGTGATCAAACTGAAATTGGTGAAAAGGGTATCACGTTATCTGGTGGTCAAAAACAACGTGTTTCACTTGCCAGAGCATTATATTGTAATGCAGCATATGTTTTACTGGACGATTGTTTATCTGCTGTTGATTCACATACTTCTGTCCATATTTATGAAAACTGTATTACTGGTTCATTAATGAAAAATCGTACATGTATTTTAGTTTCTCATAATATTCCTTTGACTGTCAAGGAAGCTAGCTATGTTGTTTTTATGAATAATGGTAGAGTTAAACATCAAGGAACTGTTGACAATTTAGTTGAAGACAATGTTTTTGATGATGAAGTCACCGCATCTGTTATTCAATCACGAACCACATCAACTGCTAATTTACTTGATCTGAAAACCGCTGAAGCACAATCTGCTCATGCACATTTATTAGAATCAACTATTGCTGCACTTGCATCTGATCATAACGTTGATCAAGTGGATTGTGATCCAAATGAAGACACGGCTATAATTGACGTTTCTGGTAAATTGATTGAAGAAGAAACAAAATCCGATGGTTCTGTTTCTTGGAATGTTTATAAAAACTATATTAATTTATTTGGTTCTAGAGCATTATTGATTTTGATTCTGGGCATTATGATCTTAAATGAATTTGTCAGTATTTATCAATCTTACTGGTTAAGAGGCTGGACAATTGCCGAGAATGAAAGAAATGGTGTTGTTGTTTCATCTATTCGTAAAATCATTCCGATTAAAGTATATTCTAAATTCGACATTTCTTGGGATAATATTTTGAACGTTTTGAAAGCAATTGAATGGAATAAACCAATAATTAGAACTCAGTATAATGATTTTGATGTTTCAACATTTTCCGCTCTACATTCAACGATGTATTATCTTGCCATTTATTCATTGATTGGGCTTGTCTATTCTTTTTTTGGTTCATTCAGAATTATTTTGGTGTTTTTTGGTGGTTTAGATGTTTCTCGTAAAGTTTTCAAGAAATTATTAAATACCATTTTAAGAGCCGAAATAAGATTTTTCGATTCTACCCCAATTGGTCGTATTATGAATAGATTTTCTAAGGATATTGAAGGTATTGATCAAGAATTGGCACCATACGCTGAACTTTTTATTGTTACTGCAATTCGTACAATTGGTACAATTATTTTGATTACAGTTATCACTCCTATTTTCTTAATTTTTGGTATTATTGTTACAATTTGTTTCTGTTTTGTTGGTGTGCTCTATTTAAAACTATCAAGAGAACTAAAACGTTTTGAATCTATTACAAGGTCTCCGATTAATCAACATTTTACTGAAACTTTAGCAGGTGTTACAACAATTAGAGCTTATGGTGATGAAAGAAGATTTATGCTTCAAAATATTCAAAAAATTGATGAAAATAATAGACCATTCTTTTTTGTTTGGGTTAATAATAGATGGATGTCATTCAGGGCACAGGTTATTGGTTCTTTAATTGTTGCGATGTCTTCTGCGCTCTCCGTCTTCTCGGCAAAACATATTGATGCAGGTTTGGCAGGTATTTCATTGTCATTTGCTGCAACAATTTCTACCACCGCGTTATGGGTTCTTCGTTGTTATGCTGATGTTGAGCTCAACATTAATTCATTTGAAAGAGTTAAAGAGTATATTGATGATGTTAGTGAAGAAGGGGCTCTTGAAACTGAACTAGATCCACCTGCTTCATGGCCAGAAACTGGTAAGATTGAAGTTGAAGGATTATCTTTAAGGTATGCTCCGAAATTACCTTTAGTGATTAAAAATATTACATTTAATGTTAAACCTGGTGAGAAAGTTGGTGTCGTTGGTAGAACTGGTGCTGGTAAATCGACTATTATTACAAGTTTCTTTAGATTTATTGAACCAGATCAAGGCACAATAAAAATTGATGGTGTTGATATTTCTAAAATTGGGTTGAACTCACTAAGAAAAGGTTTGGCAATCATTCCACAAGAACCTACATTGTTCACTGGTACATTAAGAACCAATTTAGATATGTTTGAAGAAAGTTCAGATCTTGGTATTTTTGAATCGTTAAGACGTGTTGGTTTAATTTCAAGAGAAGAATATAACAACTTAAAGGTACTTATTGAAAGTGGACAATCATTAAAAGCTATAAATAAACAAAATATCAATGATGAAAATGCCAACAAATTTACTGATTTAGAAGCTGAAGTTACCGAAAATGGTGGTAACTTATCGCAAGGTGAAAGACAACTTATTTGTTTAGCAAGATCATTATTAAAACATCCAAAGATTTTATTATTAGATGAAGCGACAGCATCTATTGATTACGAAACTGACTCATTGATACAAAAAACAATTAGAGAAGAATTTTCCTCAAGTACTATATTAACTATTGCACATCGTTTGAAGACCATCATTGATTATGATAAGATATTAGTTTTAGATCAGGGTAATGCTAAAGAGTATGATCATCCGTATAATTTGATTAGTAAGAACGGTACACAATTCAGATCCATGTGCCAAGACACTGGTGAATTTGATGAACTTTTCCGTTTAGCAAAAGAGGCTCATGATGCTGAACACTAGTTTTTTACTGACTATCTTCAAACTACTTAATTCTATAAACCATTTTTATAATTGTCTTTTATAAATCTTTACTTTTTTCTATTTTTTCTATTCCTGCATGTCATTTTAAAAAATAATTTATCTGTTCATCACTTGTTAAATATTTAGTTTATAAATTTACGCAAAACGAAAACAGTATTGGGACAGATATAAGGATTAGTAAAGATAGTATTGACGTATGTCAAGATAGATAAAAAAACTATTTTAAAAAAAATAAGTAAATTCTTTTTGGTATAATTAAAAGAAAAAAGAACTAATTTACAGAATTTAGAATTGTATGATGTTTTTAGTTTTCAATGGAAATTTTCATCAAGCCTGAAGCTTGAACTAAAAAATCAAGTAACAACATTGTGTATCTAAACTACAATTTTACGACTCAGCATTAATTTAACGACTCTCATATTTTCGATTTTTTGCCCAGAAGGGAAATTTAAATTTTGTAAAAAAACGTTTGTTTATATTTTTCCTAAAAAGGTAAATTGATTTAAACACCAATTACCATTTAACATCCTGTAAAGATTGATCGCATGCAAATTTCAGTCGGTTTCAGCTTTATTATACTTTCTTGACCTATTAATACTGTGACTTTTGCTTTTTGTTCTATAAAATTAGACAAGAGTTCTGCCTCTTTAGTATAAAACCTACGCAAAACAACATCACAAGATGTCTGATGCTTTCAAAAATAACCCATTCAATGTGTTACAATCACCAGTAAAACCAGAAGATGCATATACACCTCCTAGTTCTCCAACAAGAAATTCCCCCTCTAAAGCAGCTGCCAAATATTCACCCGCTGTTTCATTCAGAAGAGACTCGAATAATTTCATGGATAGTTCAATTGGTCGCAAGTTTGTTCAAAGAGCTGATGAATCACCACTAAGATCTACAATTACTCCCAGAAAACTATTTACTGAAAGTGAATCACCAAGAAAGCCAAAAGCAGCTGTGATGTCAAACCTTATTAACCCATTTATATCTGAGGAACAGGAAGACGAAGCGTTGGGAAATATTCCAATGTTAAATCCAAGTGTTAGCTCTATAGAATTATCAATGCCTAAACAACAAATTTCAAATGTTAGAGTTTCATCTCTGGAGTCTGACTCAACAGTTAGTCCATCAGTAAGATTTCAAAGAGTAAAAAGTGATAACTCTTCCTATTTTTCCTCAGATCAATCAACCATTAATGCATCAATTGCAAATGAAAAGGATACTAATAATGATGAATTTGGAGATAGTACCATGTCTAATGAACTTGATCAAAATTTAATGAATAGAGCTCCATTGATCCAACCACGTAGAAATAAACATCAAGAAACTCAGACCGTTTTCAAATCAATTAAAGGTAATCTTACTTTAGATACACCAGTTCCTAAACTGTTACATGAAGAACTTCCAATTAAAGGTACCGAAGAATTTGATTATATGACTTATTCCGCAGTCACATCTGATCCAGATAATTTTGTAACAGATGGGTTTTATTTAAGACAAACTGGTTCGTCGAGAGCAACTGAAATCGTTGTTTGTATTACTATGTATAATGAAGATGAAATTGCGTTAACAAGAACTTTACATGCTGTCTTTAAAAATATTGCTTATTTGAACAATAAAGCAGCTAGTTCTGCGTGGGGTAGAGATTCTTGGAAAAAGGTTGTTGTTTGTATTGTTTCAGATGGAAGAAATAAAGTTAAACCTGGTGTTTTAGAAGTTTTAGGTACCATGGGTGTTTATCAAGAAGGTATCTCCAAATCTTTAGTTAACAAAAAGGATGTCCAAGCACATTTATTTGAATATACTGCACAAGTTTCAATTGATGAAAATCTAAACATTAAAGGCGGAAAGAGTGTTTGCCCTGTTCAACTTATCTTTTGTATGAAAGAAAAAAATGCAAAAAAAATTAACTCACATAGATGGTTATTCAATGCAGTGTGTCCAGTTTTAAATCCTAATGTTTGTGTCCTTTTAGATGTTGGTACTAGACCAAATGAAACTGCAGTTTACAATTTATGGAAAGCCTTTGATGTTGATTCAAACGTTGCTGGTGCTGCTGGTGAAATTGTGGCAATGAAAGGTAAATATTGGTCAAAGCTAGTTAATCCATTAGTTGCATCACAAAATTTTGAATATAAGATGTCAAATATTTTAGATAAACCATGTGAATCAGCATTTGGTTATATTAGTGTGTTACCGGGTGCATTATCAGCATATAGATATGAAGCATTGCAAAATCATGCAGATGGTACTGGTCCATTACATGCATATTTTAAAGGTGAAAGTCAAGATAGTGCAGATATGACAAATATTTTTTCGGCAAATATGTATTTAGCAGAAGATAGAATTTTAGCCTGGGAATTAGTTGCAAAGAGAGAAGCACAGTGGGTTCTTAAATATGTTAAAGACGCAAAGGGTGAAACTGATGTTCCAGAAACATTATCTGAATTTGTTCTTCAAAGAAGACGTTGGTTGAATGGTGCTTTCTTTGCAGCTTTATATTCTTTAAAGCAATCATCACAAATATTACGAACAGATCATTCAGCCATTAGAAAATTTTTCTTTTACATAGAATTCTTTTACCAAGCTACAACATTGTTGTTTAGTTTCTTTTCAATTTCGAATTTTTACATTACATTTTATTATTTAGCTGGTTCTTTAATTACAATTGGTGGTACAGGTGGTAAGGTATTTTTTGAAATTATGAATTATATTTGTATATGTACATTATTAGCAATGTTAGTGATTTCAATGGGTAATAAACCAACAGGTGCACCAATGCTATTCTGGGTTTGTGTTATTTTACTAACAGTTTGTGGTTTATACTCAATTATTTCTGGTTTTTACTTTTTAGGTCTAATGGTAAAAGATCACAATGCAGGAAGTGCAGGCGGACTAAGTTTTGCATCAATTTGTGTTTCATTAGCATCAACGTATGGGTTATACATACTAACATCATTCTTATATCTTGATCCATGGCATATCTTTTCATCATCAATTCAATATTTCTTATTATTACCAGCATATACATGTTTACTGCAAATTTATGCATTGTGTAATACACATGATGTTTCATGGGGTACCAAAGGTGACACTGAAGTGGCAAAGCCATTAGGTTCAGCAACTGTTGAAAAGGATGGTCAAAATTTCTATATTAGAACAGGTATTCTAGAACAACAAGATATTGATTCAATGTATGCAGAAATGGTTATTAAAATGAGAGAAAGAAGAAAGAAGCCACTGGAAATGAGAGATAAGTCAAGTAAAGATGGTAAAAAGCAAAAGAATGAAGTCAGTAAAGAAGATTATTATAGAGATGTTAGATCAAGAGTTGTCTTATTCTGGGTTATCTCCAATGTCATTTTGGTCATGACAATTACACAAATTTGGAAACCGGATTCGATTAGATCTAACAAGTATCTGGCATTCATTTTATGGTCGGTTTTTGGATTCAGTTGTTTTAGATTTCTTGGATCTTCAGCATATTTGATCCATTTAGTGATTAGAAGAATTGTTATAACAAAAAATAAATGGGATATAAAAAAGGAACAGAAGGTTCCGCAAATGAGAAACTAATATTGATATCCCCCCTTCCTTTCACCATCTCATTTATTTGTTGAGCTGTTAATAAAACTATGTAATTCAACTTTGTATTTACGGTGTAACAATTAAACGAACAATATTAAAATGAGTTTATCAGTTTTGTAATAGTGGCGTCGAATATTAGTATTTAAGAGCTAATTTTGAAAATAAACACAGAATTAATGAATATTAAGAGCACAAAACGTTGAATATAAATAAGAACGCCGATATAATAAAACAAAGTATATAACAATATTAAAAAAAAAAAACAAAGGAAAAGTTAAGGAAAAAAATTAAGGGATAGTTTGATATAAAGAAATGTTTAATTTGTATGAATGTGGTGACAAGAAAGTAAAAGTGGGTATGTAAAAAAATGACACGTTTTAAATTGGATATCAATTTAATGAATTGAAGACTTCATGTTTAAAACATGTTCTTTTAATCTCATTAAATCATCATCATCAATAAGAACCTTATCGTTTGGAGTCAATCCAGATTTAGACATATTTTTGATGGTTGCGGGGGTTGAAGATGCACTATTAAAAGCACTTGAAATCGAGTCTGAGGGTGTCTTTTTGAATGCTTTGGAAAAGTCATTCATATTATTTTTGAGGATACTTGATTCTGGTGATGTTTGATGATTAACAAAGCCAGTTGAAGTAGAATGATTAATGTTTACATTTGGTGATAAACCGTTACCTAGTGAAAATAAGGAATCAACATCAAAATCAATTTTCTTCATTGGATCAATTGGATCTGTTTCCAATGCGCCCATAATTTTCATTAAATCACCTTCAGATGGAATAGTTGGTAATAAACTTGTATTTGGTTTGAAAGTTGACGATTTAAAATTTGGTCTACCGTGTATAATCAGACTAACATCTGAACCAAGTTCTGATTCGACATCAGAGCTTAAAATATGTGAAATGACTTCATCATCCACTGAATTATTAAGCGTTGTAATATCATTACCAATTTGATTATTATTGACATTATTACTCAATGAATTTCTGATCGATGATGAAGTATCCATTGAATTTTCTCTCGACCTCGTATTATTGCTAGATAATCTTCTATCATTTTTAGCTGAACGAATTCTTGAGTCAGCTGACAAGGATCTGGTTCTATTCATTGTTGTTCTTAACGGTTGAATTGCATAATCCATAATCCTTTTCTTTGCAGAATTGAATTCATTTGAATTGTTAGTTAATGTATTTGTTGAATTATGATATGGACTTGTAGCTGATGGAAATAAGGATGGCATACTATCGTTTGATGATGCAGATAACCTTCTCGACGAAGAAACTACAGATGATTCCCTTGAGCCTAATGAAACATTTGATGACACAAAACTTGAAGTTGAAGCAGTTGACTTTCTTCTTTTATTCGAAATTGTAGATGTTGCATCATCAATTGAATAATTTGAATCACCAGGTAAGTTAAATGCATTCAAATCAAAATTAAGTTGATGTGGTTGTTGTTGACCATGTTGATGATAACTAATTGATTTATTTCTATTTAAAACTTTCTTATCAAATAGAGAACCACTATTTGATCTTTCTAAATCAATTGAAGAAAATAGTTTAAGAGTATCATCTTGAATTGTTGAAGCATCAGCAAATGAATACAGAATATTTTCTTTGATATAACAAACAAAAGTAGTGATCAATGGGTCAACATCTTTATAGTTAACTAAAATTTGGTATAATTGAAGTAGTTTGTAGATTTTTTGACAAACAACTTTGTCTTTATTGTTCTGTAAATTGGTAATTGAAATTAATGTAATTAAGTGGAAATTAAAACTATGTAAACATAAACTTTCAGCAGCTTCAATTGAAATATCATAAGATTTAATGTTTGATTTTGGATTGTTGAAAGTTAAATCAAAAACCAGGTTAACAAAATCAATAAAATATGACGAATCAATCTTGCCATTAATATTGACTAGAATCTTAAAATATAAATAATAAGATTTCAACTTATTAAAGACTACTGAATTTTCTTCATTATATAAATCTTCAACTGATTTTTTCCATTCTGATAAATTTGAGTCAATTTTTTTCAAAACTTCTGAATTTTGATTATTGACAAATTCCATAATATTCCAAGGCACAATTTTTAATAACTTAACAAGGCATAAGGTGATTTTGATATCGCTATTGACTAAAACAATAGAATCCAAACTTAGTGGCATATTTTTTAAATCATAAGATCCGGAATCATAATCTTCGTCAATAAATGGAATATTGAAATAAATTTCTGACAACTTGATTAAAATTTTAAAATTCCAATATAATTTCAATCTTTGAATTTTAATCAATTTTTTCTCTTGGAACTCATCTGCTAAGAGCAGCTCACTCGGTTTATCAACATTTAGAGTATGAACTAAACTAACATTTAGATTAATAACGTCTAATAGAAACTCTTTATGAGAATGTAGGTCATCAGTATAATTTGGTAAATTATAATTTTCAAATTTAATCAAATAATAGAACAGTAATAAAGAAATCTCAATTTTATCTAAATTTGGTGATAAGCAAAAATTAATGTTTCTAAACATCATGATTAAGTGTTTCATATTGATTAATTTAATAGATTCATCTAGTTGATTTAATGAAGATTTATCGGGTAAAAAGGCAGAAGATTTATTATTCTCGTCAATTTTTGGTTGACATAAGGTAAATTTCAAAATCAAAATTAACTTAATCATGGTATCTTGATCTTTGGAGTTAAACTCGTAGTATCTTTTTTTAATTTCCCCATTATCTGAATAGGTTGATTTTTTTAATGTATAAGTATTAATAAATGTTAAATAATCATTGTAAAACAATTCAAATTCTAAAATTGGAATCAACTTATTATAATTATTAAAAAATAACCAAATTAAATGATCCAAGTTTTTACTTGATTCGGTGTTGGTACTATTACTCGTGTGACTTGAAAACGATGAAGACGAATGCATTGAGGTTGAAGATGGCGGATTTGAGTATCTTGAATCTAAATTGAACAACGGAAAGATTAATTTGTATAAAATCAAATTTAAATATCTATTGAGATTCATGTGATAAGTTGTTAAATTTTTCATTGCAAGTGCATCAGTTTGTGAATTAGATACATTATTTTGATTGATTTTACTTGAGTTGATAGATCCTGAGGAAATTGAAGATGAAGTTGAAATTGAATTACCATTACCATTAGTTAGTGTGTTGAAATTTGGATTTAAATTATTTAAGCCGTTTGATTTATATCCTTTAAAAGGATTAGATTTCAACAATGCAAAAATAGTTTCAAACGGAGACTTTAAATTCTGGTCGATTATCAATAAGCCTGAAGTGTTTGTTTGGATTTGCTTATTGAAATAGGATTGCTTTCTTGAATTATCAATGTTGTCAAGGTTCAGTTCTTTTGGGGTATACACAACATAATCATTGTTGAGTGGTATCTTATCATTACAACTATCACTAGTGTTATCATTACCATTAGCATTGTTGTTATTTTTATTTGCGGTATGAGAATAAGATAATGTATTAATCATTTCAGAATCTATAGTCATTTGTTTATTTGAATTAGCTCGAAAGTCATACGGGGAGGCTATACCGGTTTCATCCTTTTGTTTATTTCTGAAATTTAAAGCCTTTGATGAAGACGATTCTAAGGTTGAAATTTTCCTCTTTAAAGTTTCAACTTCTAATAACAACTGGTTTCTATTTAGCTCAACATCAAGTAATTTCTTCTCTAAGTTCTTCGTATAGCCTTTAGGAAATGAATTCCTTGTTAGTTTATCAGAAACGATACATGGGAACCCATCCTTTTCACAGTTTGTACATTTCGGGTTGTTCTCTGATTTTCCACTACATTTGATTTTCCTTGCTCTACATCTATCGCATGCTTGAGATATTCTCGTTCTACCATTTGAAGGATTTTTAATTAGATTCCAATTTGACGAAACAGGTCCTGGTCCATCATCATGGTGTTCATGTTTGATATATTCAGTAGCATCATTATCCCTGTGTATATGCATTTCATCATCTTCTATTTTGACGTCTGGAGTCATTGGAAGGTATTTTAAGAGTGTTTTGTTTGTTCTTTAGATGACAAAGGAAAGTTGTAAAAAAATAAAAATCTGGGGTAAAACCAATTCAGTATTCAGTCGTTTTATATTTGTTAAAGTGTGTTTCAAAAGAGTATATGGCTAAAACTGTAATGTAGCAAATGTTTCCGTGTAATTGGTTGTGGAGTTACAGCTGTTGATGGTACTGTGGTGCTTTACAGATGTGCCAGAAAGAGCTGAGCATTGGCAGCAGTAAGATGACAAACGCAGAGATGGCGCTTTGACGAAGTCACGAGAACGTTTGTTTTTTCTTGAGCACAGCCCTGGTGCGGGGTCGCGACAAATATTGATGTGGTATCTAGAGACTACATAATGCTTATATGGGGTTTATATGGGGTTTATATGGGTTTATGTGGGTTTATGTGGGTTTACTCACGCTGCTTCCTCAGTTGGACAACCACAACAGATGCTCCTTCATTGTGGAACAGAAAGCCTGTTTCTTGCTCGTTTCACCACGGCCTAAACGCTCGTTCACATAGTTGCCATCCAGCAGAAGATGACAGACATAATCGTTCATCACTCTCCAGATATCGTTCTCAAACGAGGAACCAAAGTAACTTGTATCTGAAACTAATCTAATTCTGTCTCCATTTTCCTTCAGCACTATACCATCATTTAATAATTCAACTGGTTTGAATGGTGGATTGTTCACATTTAAAAATAACGGACTTCTTCGTTCACTTGAATCGCCTAACCATTTTTGATAGTTCTTCCAAGTTAATGAAGTTTTGGATTTTTTGGAATATTTGTTCATATATGCTTCATATGAATACGAATCAATTATTGGATCATATTGTAACATTGAAACTCCATGCCATTCGTTATCATACCAGTAACCATTTGAATCCACATTGGTATTGATTGAATAATATGGATTATTTAACACATGAGCAGCTGCAATGATTGTTTCCTTTGATCCATGCATACCATTCAATGATCCTGTTAATAAGGTATAATAAGCATCATTACCAAATAAGTTATAGTATAAAGATAAAAGTAAAGTACTAAAATGTTGCTTCTTGTTTATAGTGAATTCACTACCATCACTTTCCTTAAATGGTAAAGTACCTTGAATATCATGGAAATTTAATTTTTTCTCCAATTCTTCAGTCTTTAGATCCGGTAACTCTTTGATTAATTCTGGTGTTAATAACAATCCAAATTCACTCTTCTTCTTCTTGCCGATTTTAGCATCTGAAACTTCATAAAAAGCCGGTAATGTTTTTCTTAATCCATAATCACCCCAAACAAACAATCCATTTTCTTTATACAAAGATTTTGTGAAAACGTGATGCTCCAAAGGTTTTAACATAAGATTTTGAGGAGTTAAATATAGAACATTTTCAAAACTTGACAATAAAATAGCAACTTCTCTTTTAACTAACTCAAAATAACTCAAAATTATACTGTCTATATTAGAGTTTAAACTTGAAGCCTTTAATAAATCTTCAATTATGACACATTTTGCATTCAATTGAGGTAAGTACTTATCACAGATTTCTTTATCTTTTAAATAATCTTTTTTTGTTGGTAGCATAACTTCAACTGGAATAACACCACCCGATTTTCTGAAAATTCTTGTTGAAATCAAAGCTAACCACGTAGCATCATCGTTGACTCCACCTATAATAACTGCACCATCGCCACTTGAAATAAAATTGGAATTTGTCAAACTGTTAGGATCTTTTAATTCTTTTCTGATTTCTTCGATCTTACCTGTTAAGTATGAAATTACTTGTTTGTGTTTTGATTTGACTTCATTGATCCATGGTTCAGGAAAGCTAATTAAAGACTTTAAATAAGTCAATGAATAAATACCATGGTTTGCATCTGAATTTACAAATTCCAATTGATTCTCCGGATCCTTTAAAATTTTTTCATTTGGCTCAAATTTAATTAGATCAGATATATAAGATTTCAACAAGTTACTATTGTGAAGATTCGAGGCATCTAAAGATTCAATATTACCATAAGATAAAGAGTCATCTTGTATATTTGAGAAAGAATCTGAAAACTTGTTATTTTGAGCTTCTTGATGACTTGGCAATAAGTTATTTCTATATTTTGATTTGATTTCGTCATCGGAAGAACTTAAACTGGAAAAGGAATACACTATGAAACAAGAGACGAAAACGGCCAAAAGAAACAAAGACTTCTTCTTCAGAAGTCTTTTAATGGAGCTCTTCAGATAGAGCAGCTGGGACATTATTCCTGTGTGTTTGTCTAGTGAGTGGAAACAGAAACAAACAGACACAAACACGAATATCAGAGCAAGCATAAATCGGAAATCACAAATTTCGCCAAACTGTAAAAATTCAACAACAAAAACAAAAAACGATCGAACTTTTTGAACTTTTTTTTTTGCTGGTGCACTGAGTGGTTTTCGATTTCTTTTGCTGTCTTTACTGGTTTTCATTTCTTGATAAGCATTTATTACTGAAACACTGAGACTAATCACCACACACAAGCAACAGCCATGTGGAATTATATGTTTGGAGGGGCTAAGCAAAAGAAGGAACTGCCTAAAAAAGCTATAGTTGAACTGAGGGAACACATTTCTACTTTGAACAAGAAGAGTACCTATCTTGAATCTCAAATCGATGGCCAAGATAAACAAGCTAGAAAATACGTTACAACTAATAAAACATTGGCTAAAAATGCCTTAAAGAAGAAGAAGAAACTGGAAGCGGATTTGTTAAAGATTAGTAATCAAATAGAATCTTTAGAAACCCAATTAAATGCAATTGAATCTGCTAACTTGAACTTAGAAACAATGAAGGCAATGAAGCAAGGTGCAAAGGCAATCAAACAAATTCATAGTGATTTTGATATTGACAAAGTTGATGAAACAATGGATAATATCAGGGAACAAGTTGAAGCTAGTGAAGAAATTTCTGAAGCTATAAGTAGACCTTTGGGTAACGATTTTATTGATGATGATGAATTAGATGAAGAATTAGCTGCATTGCAAGAAGAGGAAGCTGAAACAAATCTTGTTGATACTCATAAAGTCCAACAACCAATAATACAACAACCACAAAAACAACAACAACAACAACAACAACAACAATCTAATAATGCTCAAAAAATACACCAATTACCTTCTGCTCCAACAAAGAAATTAGAATCTCAACCACAAGAAGAAGATGATGAAGATGAACGTGCATTAAGGGAATTACAAGCTGAAATGGGTATGTGATATACCTAGTATACATGGAGTTGTTATACGCTAATTTAATTTTTATATCTATTTTATCTCTTTCTTTTACATATTTTGTCCATATGTCTAGTTTTACTGTCCTGTTCTTTTTTTTTTTTTTATAAATTTAATTAATTAATTTTTTTTAATATTACAAGCCATATAATAATATACATAAATTAAGTGGTGATATACATATCTTCAAGTATATCTTTATTAGTTTTACCAATTGTCCTATCTCGACAAAATAAAAGCAACTTACCAACTTCTTTAACGACTAAATAATCAGCATTTGCTAATTTTTCACCGACTAATTCCAACAATCCAACTATATTACCTAATCCTTCAATATCATTCAACACATTGACCCATTTCATTAAACTACCATAAAATTCAGATCCTGTTGGATTATTAAACCATGTATGTAATGCAACTCCATTACTTTTAGTAGTGAATTGATCCCTAATATTTTTCAAATATGAATAACCATTTTTATTATCGCTATGGTTCAAATTCAAATTTGAAAGTTTACCTTTAGCATATAAATAACTCCATGTAACTAGTAAAATATACCCAAGCATATAACTTCTGAAGAATAAATCTGCATCTGGTAAATAATTATATTCATAATCATAGTTGGAATCTTGTGGCGATAAAAACATTTCAAATAATGATAAATAACATTGTACAATTGAACATTCACAATGTCTTGTTTTAGACCATTCAATAACTCTATTTTTAATAGATTCTCTCTCTAATTGTGACGACGGCTTAACATTCATTCTCCATGGGGCACCACAAATAATGAAAATATCATAATGGGAAATGGACATGTAAATATGAGCCAAATGATATGCAATGCATTTACATCTTGTATCGGATGTTGAAAACTGTGATGAGTTACCTAATGAATTCAAGTTATCAATTGCAGTTTTAGATGAACAACAGGAACCACCAACATCATTTCTCCAAATTGCAAATGCAGCAGTTAATAAATCTCTCCAATTCTCACTAATTGAGTTTGTGAATTTATCTAATCCAAAAAACAATTGTAAATCTCTTTGTTGAATTTGAAACAAAATTGCACTTAATCCAGCTAACAGAATTTTCTTACCAAATGAATTAGTCTTTGATGATTTACCATTCATCATATTTTTTAAAACGATTAGAAAAGGTTTTGGTCTAGGTGACAATTTATAATTTCTACTAAAATGATTAAAATTAGATTCCCAAACAACATCATCAACTGGCATTGTCATTTGAATTTGATGTGAATAAATGAACATTTGATGACCCATACAAATAGCATCAACTGCATCCATATAAAAACACATAAAAGTTGCTCTTTTGGTTGATTCGATTTCAATCCATTTATACCAATTATCAGTTTCATCATTAGTTGATTCAGTTTTTGTTGGTGCACCACCTAAAGTTGGAGATCTTCGTAATAATTGAATTGTTGTACCATGATGTAAATGCGATCTTTCATGTAATCTTCTACTTGAACAATGCTTTTCATAAAATTCTAACATTAATAAACTTTGAATGATCCAAACTTCTGCAGGTGGTTGAAAAAATGGAGATGCAAATAATAACCACCTTAATGGTTCACAAATTGTATCAGATAATTCTTTTGGATGTGTAATTTTTTTATCATCTGGGCATGTTATATTATCAACACACATAAATAATTTTGACCCTAAAACAATCATTGATAATAATAATAAAACTGGTGAATCTGTTGAATTAAATGTAGGTCTATGTAACATTGGGAATCTTGGATGGAAAAAGTTCCAGTATGTTTTTAATGCTTTTTCAAATTTCACTTTAGTAAAATCAATATTACCTCTTAACGCAGGTATCAAATTTTCAAATTCTTTCATTTGTTCATTTGTTAAGGTATATAATAAACTTTTGCTAAATTGATATGCACCTGTTCTACTTACTTGATGACCTTGGGATTGCTGAAATGTTTGTAAAGTATTGTCATTTAAATTTCTACGATTTTGATGACGATGATGATTTCTTGGCGTGGTATTATTGTTGATAGGTGATAATGTTGCGTCATTGTTGTTTAAATTTTGATGGTTATCTGGCGAAGTACTAAAATAACCCGTGCTTGTTGAAGATGGTGAAAAATCGTCTTGAACAATGAAAAAGTTGCTAGCATTATTTAAATGGAATTCATTCAAATCATTTAAAAAATTATTACCCTCCGTGGTGTTGTAATTTGAATAAATATTATTATCAATTGGGGTATTATTTGTATAAGTATTTTGGTTAAGAGGATTCAATTGAGGATCCTGAAAATAAGTTTCATTATGTGAAGGTGGCAAAACTTCATGATTTGTTGGTAAAGCAGATTCTGTGAATAACCAATTAAAAAGGTTTGGGGGATTTGTGTTGGTGGATGTCGGGGGTATAAAGTTTGATTTTTGATTATCATGTGGATCACTAAGTTTTGGATATGAATGACTGTGTGTTTTGTCCTCTGAATCATTATTGTTCGGAGTTAAATCGGTTGGATTTTGCTTGACAGGGTCTTTAACAGTTGTAGATTTTACAGTTTCTTTATTTTTATCATTTTTAAAAATATTTGAAACAACAGTATTTAAAAATTCTGAAGGCTTAAGATTTGCTTGTTGTCTTTGAATTTTCAAATCGTGTCTTTTCAAATGTCTTACCAGTAAATCATGCCTGACAAAAGTTTTATCACATCCTGGAAAAGTGCATGAAAATATTGTTTTCGGATTATGATTCAATTTATGACGAGAGAGATGCTCTGACCGTTGGAAACTCTTATTACAACCTGGGAATTGACAGATATATGGGGGTCCAATTAAAACTTTTTTCCTCCCACGATGTTTTTGTTTAACTGGAGAGTTTGCAGATGGTGATGTTGATAATGTATCGTTTGTACTAGTGTTATTATTGAGTATTTCATGGTTATCATCACCTTCGTTGTCATAATCATCATCATCATCATCATCATCATCATCATCATCATTGTAATCCTCATCGTCGCTTTTATTTTCATGTTTATTGCTATTACTCTGAGTTTCAGTTAATTTTTCAATTTTGACGCTATTTGTCTTCGTATCTGTGTTATTATCATTTATTACCGTTGATAATTTTGACATGACTTGGATTATGCGTTTGTCAACCAAGTTATTGAGTTTTAATTCACCCGAACAGTGCAAAGATTATGCCACAACAGCTTCCGTTAGTTTTAATGATGAAGGTTAAAGTATGTTGTTATATGATAAATCAGAAAACGTACCCAAAAAAACACAAAAAAGAAAAATTAAGTTCATATCCCGCGCCCGGAAGCTAATCGCGGGATGCTTTTTGCACCTTTTTTGACCCATTTTTTCCCATTGGCTCAGCGAAGAAAAATATCCGTTTGCCGTGGTATTTTCCAGTTGCTGGAACCATCTAGAAGAAGCTGCGCTGTTGATGGTGAGATACTTGTACCGTTGACAGATTTTTGATCATCATGGACCACAGAGACATAGTTGCAGAATACAAGAAACAGGGACTGTTCAACACAAAGAGAAAAGAATGGTTTGATTGCTGTGCTAATGACACGCCTTCGCAAGAGAAACTTAACGCTCTAATACAGGACCTCGTCAAGTGCAAAATAGAGAAAGACCCTGCCCTTTTGATTAAGAACAGTGGCAAGGTTGCGGCTTTTGTGCAGACTGAACTCGTTAAACGTCAAGTGCAGAAGGCAAAGCAGCAATCTGCAAAGAACTCGACACAGGAAACTTCGACAATCGACAGAGAAACAGAAATTCTTGATGCCATCAACAATTTGCTGGAACAGATGGCCACTGCCGTTCTTGATAGAACACCAGTGGGTGTGGAAGAGTTGAACAATTTGGAAAACTTGAAATGAAGAAGTAAGATATAGCCATAGGCGGCCGGAGAGGGTGGAGGTGGGGGTCCATTCATGAAGTCACGTGGCTTATTGTTCTACCAGCGATAACCACCACGGTTTTTTTCCCCCGAGGCATTCCAGAAAAAAATAAAGTGATTATATATTTAACCCATTCTTCACTGTAGGGGTTACAGGACTTTCCTTCATTTATTTATTCTGATGCAATGTGAATCTGAACGCAATCCAATTTCAGCATATAGCAAACCATCCTATTCTGTTTGGCAGATTTTTTTTTCTTTTCATTTGCAATTCCTTTCACTTGCAATTCTCTTCTAAATGCATCAGACCCTATTGTCTATATCTTTACTGACAAACATTGATTATGATAATGGAACCAACACATAATCATGATCGTAAGAACAAACACGACCATAATCCTGATCATAATGGTATGCCCAAAGATGATTATTTTGTTGATACCGAAGCTTTTAATCAGTTACTTGAATGTTGTTTTGATCCCTCACATCTGGATGATTCAATATTCCCCAAAAAGGAAACTTCAAGTATGAACTCTTTTAACAATCTAGACATTAATAATTTGGATAACAACATTGAGTTAACTAATTCAACTAAGTCTGAAATTTCTTCAACTATTGAAAACTCAAGTGTACATTCAAATAATAGTCCATATTTATCGTCAACTTTTCTGGATAGCTGCACTCCGATCGATCTGAATTCTTGTTGTATAACCGATAGTCATTTAAATAACAATACACTCTCAACTAATCAAACTCATACATCCGGTTGCAATCATCTTAATAACCAGATGCAAACTGAAATGGATTTATCTGAACTGGTTATATTGAACAACTTTTTTTCTGCTTGTTGTGATGATTCAGACATTGAACCACATTCAAAGTTTCCCGATATGAGTCCATCGATTTTAACTCCAGAATTACCATCTTATTCTAACCCATCATATTTTAATAATACAAGTGGTTTGAGGGATTCACTTAAAACTAATCAACCTGATAGTAACCATCACCATCATCATTTATTACACTTACATCATCATAATTCAAAAGACACTTCAAAATCTCACACTCATGATATTGTCTTTCATCACCACAATGCTCATGCTTGCACACCTGACCATACTAAACATTCAAAGCATCATCATCATTTGCATTTTGAAGATAAAATAAATGGTCAAAAGATTAAACATAATTTTATTTTACCTGATTGTGATCCTATACCCAAGAATTCAAATATAAATTTAAACAATAATAATAAGTCCGTTATAAAACCTAACAAGTGTACAGATTTTATAACTGCCTCAATCTGTAAAACTGAAAAAACAAGAATTGGTAAACCTGCACCATTTTGTAATCATTCGCATAATATCAAATTACTGACCCAGAAAAAAATTCCTTGTCAACCCCATTCTCATTCACAACACCATTATAAAGCCAATAACCACTTACATCAAGGGCATTTTCACAAAACTCCACCTATTGAGCATTCAATTAATGATATAAAAATCGAAGATAATAATAACGATGAGAATTTTTCTTCAAGTTCAAATGACTCAAATATTCTATTAAAGTGTAAATGGAATAATTGTAATGAAGAATTGGATGCGCTTGATTTAGAGAGGCATATATTCGAATATCATTTACAAAACTTGCCGATATCATCACCATCTTTACAATCACCCTCAGGCTTGAATTTACATTGTGGATGGGATGATTGCAGCTTTTTAACGACCAATGTTAATAATTTTATGGAACATATGCCATTACATACCCATCTATTTGGAGAAGATAATGATAATCAAGATAATAATATGAAAAATAGTTCCAGTGAAAACGTTCATAGGTGTAAATGGATAACTCCAGGAACAGGTATTGTGTGTAATCAAGTTTTTTCAAAAACTGAGGATTTAACTAACCATTTAATTGATGAGCATATTAAATCAGGGAAATCATCATATTTATGCCACTGGGAAGATTGTAATAGATGTGGTAAACCATTTGCACAGAGACAAAAAATTATAAGGCATCTAAATACACATACAAATCATAGACCATTTGAATGTGAAATTTGTCATAAAAAGTTTTCACTTGATTTAATGTTAAAACAACACATGAGAATTCATACAGGTGAGAAACCATATGGATGTAACCAGTGTGGTAAAACTTTCAAAACTTCATCAAGTTTAACAATTCATTTGAGAACTCACTCGGGTGATAAACCAATGAAATGTAAAATTTGTGGTAAAAGATTCAATGAGTCTTCAAATTTAAATAAACATATGAAAATTCATTTTAGGGCCTACAAATGTCAACATTGTTTAAAAAGTTTTGATTCTCAAGCCAAATTTGATAGGCATCAATCATTATGCAAAAATTAACCACTGGGATAAATAAGTTAAATTAAAAAGACCATTAGCATTAAAAAAATTTATATAAAGTTTTGTATAAGGTACACACACACACACACACACACACACACACACACACACACACACACACATCGTTGTAGTTAATTAATTGAAATAAGTATCAACGGAACTTCCAAGGTATATTTTTAATTGACCCTTTGTACACGGTAAAATTTTACATTTAACCATGGGAACACCTGCTCTTTCATAAGCTTGGAATCTATGACAACCACCGAAAGCAAAATAAGTTTTAACACCTTGTTGAGATACACAGAGCACATCAATTGGCGGTAATTCTCCTGATGTTATATCTTCTAATTGACATGTTTTAGACGATGTCGGTTTTCCATTAAGTGTATTTACCATTGTATCTATTTTATCATCTTCTAAAACTGGCATTATCGGCCTGTTGATAGAAGACAGGGGAAGATAATCAATTTTGCCAAAATTTCTAGTTTGTAAGGACATAGTTGTGTTTGGTATGTTTAACTGAATAATTTAACATTACTTGTACGGCTAGATGGTGAGAAATGGCTTGTATTTATATACATTTTGCACAGAGTTTTTATTTGTAATCCTCGATTGATTGATTAGATATTATAGTAGGTGGTCGAGAATTAAGAATTAATAATATTTTCATGTTGCTGCGCCGCTTGCTGCGCCACTCTAAGAAACGATCTATTCATGTTTGTTTTTGTTTTGTTGTGTTTTGTTGTGTTTTGTTTTGTTTTGTTTGTGCTTCGTCCTGATTGGGTTTGTTTGCTGCAAAAACTAGACATCATGGCTGATGATGACTACAAAACGCTTCCACTGGATCAACTTTTAGATCACAAACTATGGAAAGCACGGCAGTTTGCATACACACAACTGCAGGAACTTGCTGAATCAAATATCAATCACGACGCAATTGTTGGTCTATCTAACAGTGTCGAAAAATTGAAGAAAATAGTTGGTGACAGTAATGTCATATCACAAGAATCTGGTCTCCAAGCATTCAGCGTAATTTTGAAAGTTTTAGGACCTAAATTTTGTGTTGAAACAAGAGAATCTATTGTCCCAATAATTGTCGATAAAGGTTTGACATCATCAAGAGCAAATGCGAAAAATTATTCAACTGAATCTTTACTACTGTATGCAGAATTAGATTCTCCTGATCCAATCGTTGAATTGATGATTCCCTCACTAAATGCTAAATCTCCAAAACAAGTAACGGCCACAATTAAAGGAATTAATGAAATTTATAAAGAGTTTGGTTGTAATGTTGTGTCACCGAAAATAATAATGGATCAAATACCTAAATTGTTTGCCCATTCAGACAAAAACGTTAGAGCTGATGCCACTTCATTATCTGTCACCATCCGTTCTTATATTGGTGACTCATTTGATAAAGTCATTTTTCCAAATTTGAAACCAATTCAACAAAAAGATCTAACTAAACTGTTTGACAAAATTGAAGGTAACATTAAACCAAATAGACTTATTTTCAGTGAACAAGTAAATTTAAAGACTGCAAGTAATGATAACGATGATGATATTGAAATGAGTGATATAAATTTCGAATCAAAAGCTAAACAAAAAGAATTTGATCCCTATGAATTTGAAGTTCCAGTTGATGTTTTAAGTAAACTTCCTAATGATTTATCAACAAGATTATCTGATCCTATTTGGAAGGAAAGAGTTCAAGTTTTAGAAGAAATTGGTAAACTTTTTAAGGTTATTAAAATTCAAAATGATGATTTTCATTACTTTATTTCCTTAATGGTTGGATGTTTGAAAGATGTTAACTTACAAGTTGTTACACTGTCTTGTGGAATTTTGATTGATCTTGCAAATGGCTTAAAATCAAACTTTTCAAAATACTCTCATACATTAATAAATCCATTACTTGAAAGGACAAAGGAGAAGAAAAAAAATGTTCTAGATTCATTGAATAATTTGCTTGATTTATGCTTCAAGTATGGTTCTTTAAATGAAACTCTAGATTCAATTGTTGAACACATGACGCACATTTCACCACCTGTTAAAGTTGAAACAATGAATTATTTAGTACGATGTCTGAAAGAAGTGGAATCTGCTCCAAATAACATACAAGTTGAACAAATAATGAGTCCCGCAATTAAATTATTATCAGATTCTCAATTACCTGTTAGAAATTCTGCGTCTGATCTTATTGGAATACTGATGAAACTAATTGGTGCTGAACAATCGAAATACTATTTAGATAAAATTGATAAACGTCATTTGAAAAAAGTCCAACAGGTTTGTGATAATGCAGTTGTTAAAGCAGCAACCAAAAATGAAAGTATACCCGCAAGTAACAGAAATACCAATAATAGAAATACTAGTCTTCATGCCAGTAGTAGATCGTTAATGAATAGTAATAAAATTCCAGAACTAAAAAGTATAGCACCTTCTAAAAGTACTAATGAAAACAAAAGAATTCCATCAAGTGATAATAGGAAAACTTCATTGGCTTCTTCATCTACATGCTCATCCTCTATTCCATCTAAAAGAACAGCTGCTTCTCCATTGAAAGAAAATACACCAAATCAAAAAAATGCTTTAACATCAAGATCTTTAAAGGTATCCAATGTTAATTCATATGGATTATCAACACAACAACTGCAAGAACTTGAGCTTTTAAAGGCTGAAAAGGCTGAGTGGTTAGAAAATAAGAAACAATTAGTTGACGAATTGGATAATGCCAAAAATAATAATGATGAATTAGTTAAAAATATCGTTACGTTAAATGGTAAATTGGATGATTTTCATAATAAACTAACAACAATGCACATGACTTTGAAGTCTAAGGATACTCGTCTACTTAGATTCCGTAGTGATTTAGAATTATCACAAAATAAAAACATACAATTACAGCAAAAACTAAAAGTATTAGAAGCGCAACTGGAGCTTATGAACGGTGATGAAAATAATAATAATAGTAATAATAACAAAGCTCCTATTGAAGATTCTTCGGATATAAATAGACGTATATCAATACTGAGTATAGATTCCAATACTGGAGAACCTCGTGACGAAGCACCGACACTCAACATCCCGGGAAGTTCGGTGTACAATTTTGACGACAACGACGACGGTTGGAAACGTGCTACTGCGATCACAAACGATCTTAAAGCGAAGATTCAACAGATGAAAAGTCGTAGTCGTCTTCTTGACCTGGAAGATGATTGAAACCGTGTGTATATATTTGGTTTGATATAATATTTAATGTGTAAATGATAGTGATGAAAAAGCAATCGGCGGTTCCTAATGGGGAAACGGTGATTTTTCAAATTTCAATCCCAAAATTCTATTTTTCATGTTTTGTTGAGACCCCAACTGACTCAGTCACCTACCGGTCTTTTTCTTTGAAGTATTCTAGTTTAGTTTGTCAAAGCAAAAATGTCCACCAAGATCAAGATCCTAGTCCCTGTCAAGAGAGTGATTGATGCAGCTCTTAAACCAAGAATAAACAAAACTAGTACTGGTGTTGAATCCAAGGGTGTTAAATTCAGTATGAATCCGTTCGATGATATCGCTGTTGAAGAAGCATGTAAGATGAAGAAAAATTATAAAGATATGGTTGAATCAATTCATGCAGTTTCCATTGGTCCAAGTAAGGCTAAAGATATTTTAAGAACTGCGCTTGCAAAGGGTGTTGATACTTCAAGTTTAGTTGACGTAGGAGAAGCAGAAATCGAACCATTGGTTGTTTCTAAAATATTGAAAACTTTTGTAGAAAGAGAAGGTTCCAATTTAGTGGTTTTAGGTAAACAAGCAATCGATGATGATTCTAATCAAGTTGGACAAATGCTTGCTGGGTTATTGGGCTGGTCACAAGCAACCAATGCTGCTAAAATTACCATAGGAAAGGATGGTATCGTTGAAGTCGAAAGAGAAATTGATGGTGGTGTTGAAGTTGTTAAAGCTCCACTTCCAATGGTTATTAGTACAGATTTAAGATTAAATGAGCCAAAATTCGTTACATTACCAAAAATGATGAAGGCAAAGAAGAAACCTTTAGAAGTTGTTACACCAACTGATTTAAATGTTGAAATTAAGAATAGATTGGAAACAATTTCACTACAAGAGCCACCAGCCAGAAAGGCGGGTGTCATGGTTAATAATGTTGACGAGTTAATTTCCAAGTTAAAGGAATTAAAAGCTTTATAGAGATGAAACTTTATTTTCATACTAAACCGACATTATAGAACATATGGTAATACTTTTATAGTTCATATTTAAATTTTTACTTTATTTATACTTCTTTGATAGAGCGTAAAATGGATGTTAGAGAGTGATAAGTTAAGTTTAATTCGAACTTAAAGTCGGTTGAAATTCAGTTAAAGTTTAGGTCAAAATCATACATTGAAAAATGCAAATTATAAATTAAAACTCAAATTTCGTGAAAGAATTATTCATCAACACAACCGAATTTAACTTGTTTACTTACTTATTATCCGTGCAAATAGAACCATTCATAATGAACAAAATCACTGTTGTTGAACGTTCAATTGAATTCATTAAACCGTTATTAGTTCAAAAATTGGCCTCCAAAACTGGTAAACCGTTGGTTTTAGGAATCGAAGGTCCCCAAGGCTCCGGTAAGACAACGGCTGCTACAAATATAAAGGAAACATTACAAAAATTACATCCTACCTGTAATATTGTACAGTTCTCAATGGATGATTTTTATTTGACATATAATGAACAACAAAGAATCAATCTAGAAAATTCATCCAATAAACTGCTGCAAGGAAGAGGGCTCCCGGGAACCCATGATGTTTCTTTACTAATGAACATTTTTCAAAAATTGATAGCAAACAATGATTATAGTTTGCCAATATATATTCCAAATTATGACAAATCTGCACATTCTGGTAAAGGTGATAGACTGCCTGAATCTGAGTGGACTGTTGTTGATTCTCATGTTGATCTAATAATCTTTGAAGGTTGGTTTAATGGTTATGTTTCAATATCTAATGAAAGTGAATTAATAGAGAAATGGAATAATATTAAACTAATGCATAGACCTAAATTTGACTTAGTTGAAAATATTCATGTTGAAGCTATCAACAAAAATTTGTTAGATTATGAACAAATCTGGAATTTATTTGATGTATTTATTTGTATCAAAACATCTAACATTAATAATGTTTACAAATGGAGGCTCCAACAAGAGCATAATTTAATAAGTAAAAAAGGGATTGGTATGACTGATTTAGAGGTTGAACGATTTGTTGATAGATATATGCCAATTTATTATTTGTATTACGACAGATTGGAAATTACACAATCTAAAATTGAAAGTTTGGAATTAGATATTGATATTTCTAGGGCTCTGTTAAACAGTAAAGTTTAATTTGAAAGTTTAATCAAATATAAGCATCCTTGTCGAACTCGCTTTTGGTCTTCCTCTTTGTCTCCCTGTTGATCTCCCTCTTTGTTTTTTGAGCATTGTGTTTAACAATTTTGGTTGTGCTGGAAGCATGGACTTGGTTATTCTAGTCATTGATCTTTTCTTATCACTTTGCGTAATCAGTGGTATTTTTTGGACAGTGGGTTGTGAAAATACTTTTTGCTTGTTTGTTGGAAATTCGTCATCAGAATCACCATGATCTGAGTCATTAGCTAAAGATTTTTTTTCACAATTCAGTGTTCCTGGAGAATTCTTTTTATTACTCTTTGTTACATTTGGTGATGGCTCGTTTTGATTTTCTTTTGATTTAACATTAGGCCATTTATTTTTCATATTTAGGATTGACTGCTCAAGCTCTTTAATTTTCAATTCATAAATGGAATTTTTTTGATTCTGTTCTTCCAGATAATTATCAAACTCTTTTTGTTTTGTTTTGGATTTAGTGTTTGATTTTGGGTTCCTAGAAATTGTTTCAATTAGTTGTTCAAGTTCATCAATTTTTGACTCATAAGTTACATTTTTTTTACTTTGTTTCTTTGCATACGCATCAAATTTATACTCCAATTCCTGGACCGCTTCGGTTTTATTTTCAATCTCATTTACAGCTTTTTGCAAATCATTAACTTTAGCCGATAGATACATCATTTTTTCATATGCAGTATCAAGTTCTTCTGATATTGTGTAATCAATAAACGTTTTTAGCTTTATTTCTTCTTGAATGGTATGCTTTTTTAAGTCATAAATATACTGATTTATTTCTCTTAATTTTTTTGTTAATGAGTTGGAAATAGTTGATAATTGTTGCATGAGATCAATACTAGATGTACGATAATCGATACTTTCTAATTCTAGTTTACTTGCCCAGACAATTAATTCTTGTTTGTCGAACGCATTCGTCTCTACTGCCGTAATATCAAATTCACTTGAAAGATCTGTAGTATTACAACTCATTACTTATGTCTTTTCGTTTATAATATCTTGTTATGTATTACATGCTATACAAGAGAAGAAAGTGTATAGAAGGACAAACTGAGCCTCTCACGATAGTGTGCAATACACAAAAATCAGTTTTTCCTGCGAAAAATCTTTCATGTTTTTAAACATTTACCCGTTTCTTCTTTAACTCTAAAACGAAACAAGAGACTGGATTAATAGCTCAAAGAAACTGTCAGATGTCTTTATTAAGGGAATTTGTTGGAGACTATGCAAAAATACTAACCATTGATGGAAGTCTTTATATTGGGAGCTTTGAAGGATATGATCAAAACATAAATATTGTACTAACACAAGCTAGAGAGCTTATATTTTCACATGATAAGGCAGTTGTAGAGAAGTCTGTTGGAGGAATATTGATACGAGGAGATGATGTTATTTGCATAGGTACATTTGATGAAGAGATTGAAAAACTGACAGATTATACTAAAATCTTTGCGGAAAAAATAAAAGACTCCAAAAATCGTTAAAAATATGGTAAAACTAAACAAGAGAAGTGTTGTTCTTTTTTTTTTTTTACACTTGCTTTATTACAGTTTACTTTTTGTACATTAGAATTAATTTATTTCAAAAACTAGTAATCAAAAATTTATTACTAAAAGGTATGCAAAAATCACAAGAATTTGTTAATCTTGTTTAACAGTTGGAATATTCATTTGTTTCATTTTAACTGCTAATTCGAGTAAATAATCGATTGCTTCATTGTAAATTTTAGCCTTCCAAACAGTTTCACCCCAAACGTAAATACCATGTCTTCTAACTAATACAGCAGTTGCAGTAGGATATTCTTCAATTGCTCTTCTTAGAGAAGTTTCAAGCTCTTCTTCTCTTTCAGTGTTTTCAATAATTGGAATAACTAATTTATCAGAATACCACATGTTGCCAGGCTCTGTAATTTTTGGTAAAGCCTTAATTTGTTCGATTGAAGAAATTTCAAATACTTTATCAAACAATAGTGTACACATAACAGCGTTTTGAGAATGTGTATGGAGACATGCACCTGCATTTCTAATTGTATAAGCTGCCATAAATAAAGGAGTGCATGCAGATGGTTTTAAATTGAATGGTTTTCTAATGTATTCTTTCGATTGAAATGACATAACAAACATATTCGTAGGAAGCATACGTTCCTTTTGAACACCACTTGGAGCTAAATAAATTTTATCATCCTCTTTAATGGAAATTCCACCACCAGTGCCCGTAACCCAACCATTATCATAAAACATTCTACAAAACTCACAAATTAGGTTTGCTGGATGTTCAGGGTCTGAAGAAATAACTAACGAATCGTTATGATCTACTTTTTCGGAACTCTTTTTTTTACAACATGGAGATTTCAAAGATTCGTCTCTGGTCGAACAACATGAAGATGGAGTGGTTTCAGTTTTTGATTCAATTGTTGATTCGGTTGTCGATTTTGATTTGGTTTTCTTTGAACCACATGCACATCCTTTAGATTGCTTAACTCTGGCAGGTTGCGCCACAGTGGTAGTGACCGTCTTTTCTGAACCGTTTGAAAACATTGATTTTAAACTTTGCATAATAAATGGGTCTTGTGAAATCAAAACAAAATGACTCTATTAAGCAGTAGTCAAAACAACAACAAAATCATCAATATTTTGTATAAAAACCTGCTAAAGTATATTGAAGGTATTATTTATGTGAAAAAAAATATTGAAAGTTGCGAGAGTATCCGAAGCGAAATGCAGAAACAGGTGGAATATCCGAAATGTACAAAATTTCAGTTTTCAAACGCCTAGAAATTTTCCCCGGCGAATGCCAGTTTGACCTGTAATGCGTTCTTGTAGAAGGTTATGGATGTTATATTAGTCTTGATTTAATTGATTGAGTTATACAATGTTTCAGCACTATACAAATCTTTTTGTCGGCTGAATTTTTGATTACGTAATTATGTTTTTCTGTTTAATTTAAAAAGTCTGACAAAAACATACACAACACGAAAGAAAAAGCAAAACATTGATATAAAAAAAATTTACCACTAATTTTATAAAATTTAGGTTTGACCCCAAAACTAAAAATTTACTGTAAAACCTATTACTATATTACTTGTTTAAACTCTCAGTAGCTTACATACAATCAATAAAATGAAAAACAAGACTTTTTGTATAATGCCATGCTGCAAAGTAGAGTCAATTTTGGAAGGTAAATGAGCGTTATTTTTTTAAATCTCGACAGGTTGTATAGTGTAGTGGTTATCACTTTCGGTTTTGATCCGGACAACCCCGGTTCGAATCCGGGTACGACCTTACAGTAATTTTTTTTAGATCAAGAAAGAATTAAAATCAGTAAATAAATAAATTAGAAAGTGAGAAGACCAGACACTTTGAAAATAAAAAAAAGTGAAAAATTTCACTTCGTGCCGTCTGTTTGATCTTGAAGGATCCTCTTTTTTGGTCTTTTGGTTTTGCCACTTTCCATCTGCATTTCGGGTTTTGCCATCACGACTCTTGTATAGTTTATACTTTACAACTTTATTTTATTTTACCAGAAGTTATTCTATTTGCATAAAAATACGGAGCACACACTTTATATTTGGACCAGCCAAGAAAGATCAATCACATAATAGACATAGTTGAAATAAAAATAGAACAGTACAGCAAAGACAAGAAATGGAAACTCAAATTCAACAAGCTGTTGAAATTGCAGCTAGTGCATCAAGTGATAATGTCTTGAAGGAACAAGCCTTATCGTTCATCTCACAACTTAAATCGTCTGATGATGGCTGGAAACCCTGTTTGGAACTTTTACAATTAGATAGCTCCACTCCTAATGCAAAATTCTTTGCCTTTCAAGTTATCAATGAAAGATTACCTTATTTGTCAGATAGTGACAAACTATTCTTAAAAGATCTGATTTTTGCATATTTAAATTCACTTATCTCAAGTAATAAAATTGAACCTTTTTTTTTAAGAAACGCATTATCTAAAACTTTGGGTTTGATCTTCGTTTATTGTACCTTAAATTGTTACTCAACTCTGATAAAAGATTTATTATCATTATCTTATGACGCTTCAAATGATTCATTCAATGAAATTTCCACAGATTACTATATTAGAACGTTACTAGTTATTCATCAAGAAATTGGCGACCAACTGATTACAAGGGATAATCGTTCACAAGATCAAAATAATCTTTTGAAAGATGCGATTAGAGATTCAGATATGATTGATTTGACAAATGTTTGGAAGAAAATATTACTAAAATTCTCAACTTCAGATTCAAACAACAAAAGTGTATCAGATGAAATTATTAACAATACAATCTCATGTATTGGTTCTTATGTTTCATGGATTGAAATTAACTTAATTTTAGATGATCAATACATGTCCTTTTTATATCAGTTTTTAAGTTCAAATGATAATTCAAAGAGAAGAGTCATCACTGCAAACACTTTTAATGAAATTTTACATAAAAAAATGGCACCAGTTAAAAAATTGGAACTTTTATCCTTTTTAAACTTAGGCTCAATTCTAAATCAATTGAATTTAAATTCTAAAATTATGGAATTTGATGTCGCCATGGCATTAGCAAAGTTAGTGAATCAAATTGGTGAAGAAACAATCATCTTGTTAGATCAATCATCGCCACAAGATTTAAGTAATGATGAATTCAGAAGTTTAGCTTGCTCAAAAATTTTAGAAATTTTCCCATTGGTTTTTGAGTTTTTATCAAATGAATTTGATGATATTTCATTAGAAGTCTTCCCATTCATTGGTAGTTTTTTACTATTTTTAAAGAAAAATATAACTAATGAAACTGTTAATTTTTCATCTTTGAACAATGATGAAATTTTGACAACTCTATCAAAAAATATAATTTTAAAATTAAAATTTGATCCTGATGATGATGGAGATGATGATGAAACAATTGAACAATTCAATGAAATTAGAAACAAATTGAAAGTTTTTTTGGATTCAATTGTTTTATTAAATGAAACTTTAGCATTAGAAGTTATAATTGGCTGTATTAATAAATTTTTATTTTCAACGATTAATATTAACGGTAACCAAACAGAAAGTGAGGAAATTGATTGGAGAACAATTGAGTTGGGTTTATATGTATTGACCTACTACAGTGATATGTTAAGAAATAACGTTATGAACTTACCAAAGACAATGATCAATAATTCAAGACCATACTTTGTTTTCAATGAAATGTTATGTAAAGTTATTGATAATTCAAATATCATTTTAATCAGTCATCCATTAATTCAACTACTATTTTTTGAATTATTATTAAAACATTATCCATTTTTCATTAATAATAATATTCAAGTTGAAGGTGTTAATAAAAATGACATTTTAATGAAAGTTTTGAATATTTTTATTTCAAATTTTGGAGTTTTCTCTATTAATGAAAAGGTTAAATACCGATCATGGTATTTATTTTATAGATTTATCAAAATGGTTAAACCAAAAATCAGTGACTTTATTATTGAAGAATTAATTAAATCACTAGTTCCATTATTGGTATTTTCATTTGATATAATTTCAAATAAAAATAAACAAGTTTCATCAAACCCCCTTGAATCATTATATGAATTAGATTTATCATTAATTGAAGAAACTGGATCATTTGAAAATCAATTATACCTTTTTGAAAGTGTTGGATTATTAATTACATTAATTTCCGACCAAGATACAAAGATAAACATTCTGGAGAATGTTTTACAACCAGTATTCACGAATCTTGAAAATGGTATCAGTTCAATCTCATCAAATCAATTACATTTAACTTTATTAATTCAAGTTCATCATTCATTAGTTTCAATTGGGAACTTGCTAAAAGGGTTTGAAAATTTAAAGTCTGAACAAATTAATAATGAAAAATTTTTAAACATTTTAAATCAAATTTCTCAAGTTATTATTATTACGTTGGAAAATTTTATTAATTTTAGTATCATTAGAGAATGTATTCAGTTTTGTACAGTTAGATTATTTATTATACTAAATAATAGCATCAATTCAGAACTATTACAAACAATTTTATCAAAATTCATTTCTTGTATTATGATTAACTTTGATAAATTAAAAATTTTAGAAATCATTAATTTTATTAATTTTGTTTCACAAATTTTACACCAAGCATCAAAGAATGAAAATTTATACATTTTATTAAATTCTTTATTAACGCCATTTTTAAATAAAATATTCGTTAAAATTGAAAATGACCAATCAACAATTACTGATGAATTTGGTAAAAAGGAAATTTTGGATTTACAAAAATCAGTCCTGTCTATGATAATTGCTATTTCTAATGATCATCTTAACTCATTATGGCTTACAATCGAAAACAAAGAAATGTTAATTAACATCATCAATATCATGTTGAACTACTCTTATAACTATTCATCCTATGATTTCTCAATTGTTAAATTATCATTGCTCATATTGAATATGTTATGTCAAGGTGTTGGTAGCGGTAATGTGATTGATCCATTAGACAATTTCAAGAATGATAATAATAAATTTGAACAAGTAGACGAAGTGTTGATTAACAATTCTATTTTACTAAGTATTGAATTGGGATTGAAAGTACCAGCTGCAAATAAAGAATTATTAAAAGATGCACAATTCAGAAATAATATAACATTAGAAACGTGTAGATTACTGAAAGGTATTGCGCATATTGGATTTGAGTATCCGGATGCAAACACATTTCAAAAGAAGAAACAAGATACCTCAGCAACTGTTCCAGCAGCAGCAGCAGCAGCAGCGGCCTCATCTAAGGTTCCGACATTACCTACAGGATTCAACGAAATGAAATGTCAACAAATCTCCAACACGCTTACCAACAACTTTGGTTTCCCAGGCGATCTGGCCACCGAACTTGTGCAAACGCTTGTGAGCCAGACCGACAGACAGTTTCTGAAGTACCTTGTCTCTCTTGTAGAGAAGTTCTGAACCCAAACTAACGAAATATATAGCCAAATACTATGTAAATACTATGTAAAAACCATATAAAAACTGTAACAAATAGCTAAAATCACAGACCGCGCCACCTTTTACCGCATTGGGAAAGTCGCACAGAATCCATAAAAATGGTTTGTGATCATGTTTTTTCCTCCTGGTGCTCATCGATTAGATCTTCTTATCTTATTGAGACCGTTATCTCTCCTTTGCACTTGGAAATCTGTTCTTTCTTTGTTGCTTTTCCTTGCTCTTCAAATAAGCTACATACGTATTCCCCAAGTATGTCAGCTGAAGAAGATTTACTTTTATCAACAATCAATAACAACTGCACAACCGAACTTGATATTAAAATCAATATGCCACATTTTAACGCTGAAAAGGAAATTTTTACTGTTAATGAACCAGAAATGATCACTGATTCGGATACAAGCAATTCAAGTAGCACCAGATCAAGTGTTGGAGGCGATTCTAATCATGCCCATGTTGTTCAAAGTTTGGTCACCATTCATGAAACCATATCTAGATCAACTACTCCTCCAAGTACAATTTTAATCAACGACTCGATTACTAATATTGCTGGATTATCAGCTTCTTCTTCATCCACATCATCGACATCGTCAAGTGCTACTTCAAGCATTTCCCTTCCACCTACCTCAAGCGAGCATAATAATTTCTTGAGTAGAAATGATAGCGATAGCCATAGTGGCAATAACATTGCAGTACCGATGATTAAATTGAATAACTCATCATCCAATCAATCCGATGCATCTTCTAATTTTAACGATGTTTTTGATATAGAAGAAGAAGAAGAAGAAGAAAAAGAAAAAGAAGAAGGTGGAGACAAGGGTGAAGGTGTTGGATTAAAAAAGCTAGAAAGAAGGAGGAGTTCTAAACGTGCCATGAGTTCTTCAAATGATGATGGATATTTAAAGGTTAAAACAAAAATGAGCTTAGTTGGCTTAAGTACTAGTTTTGAATTAAAAAAGGTGAAGCACTCAAGTATGGAAGACGAAGAAGAAGCAAAAGAAGAAAAAGGAGAAGAAGAAGAAGAAGAAGAAAAAGAAATTGATCCATTTGAGCATCAAAAATCATATTTCAAAGATCATGAATCTTTACGAAAATTACCACACTGTAAATTGATTTCCAACGATGATTTCATGAAATTCTTGATTAGATCATTTTGTAAACCATTACCTGACGTTAATATAATGTTTCCGTGGTTACACGGAATTCATAAGAATAATTATGGACAAATTAGTTTTTTAAGTAATTCATTGAATCCATCAAGTGATTCAAAACCAAGAATTATAACATTTGAAAAACCACCATCATTAGATGAAAGTAACTACTTAACCGGAGAATTTACTGAAAATGAAACTGATACATCTGATGATGATACAAAAACAATGAATTCTGATGAAAGTGATGATAATAGCTTAGATAATTTAACAAAATTAATGAATACCCCCAATGTTAGATTTTTAATGCCAATCAGATCAAGTAATACAAATGGAGAAGTTTCGAATAATTTTACAAATATTATACCTGAATCAGTTGGTTTGATAAAGGGTACCATATCAGCAGAAGATTTATTGATTTCTTATTCAAATATAATTAATTTAGAACTTTATTTGAATGAGATGGTCCCTGAAGAAGTATTTAAAGTTTATCATCCAGAAACAATCATAACCGACTGTATAATTACTGGCTTGATACCAGTTTTCAAGAATTTAGATCCAGAAATTGGAATAAATTTAAGAAATTTTAATATCCAGGTTAATAAAATTGGTACAATTTCTGATTTCACAATTTATTGTTTTAATAATGAAGATCATAGGCTCAATATGAATCCAAAAGATGATGATAAATTTGTTAATAATAAATGTAAATGTTTAAATATTTCACGGTTGTTACATATTGCACAAACAATATACCAAGTTGAACATAAAGAAATTTTGAAAAAAGTTAATAAGAAAGAATTATTAAATAACAAAAAATACAACACTTTCATTATTAAGGATCCAAATCTTGAAAGATTACAGGAATTTAACTTAATTTCAATCAATTTATTGAATGAAAATTCATCAGTTAAAAAGGATAATGAATTATGTTCAGTTTATGATTTGAATGTTTTCAATAATTGGGATTCAAATTATTTGTACAGAGAAAGGTTAGAAATTTCTAAAATGTCAACTGCAACACCAATACCTGGTAATATTTGGATTGGCAATATAACTGATTATGAATGTTTACAAATTCAGTTAAATAATAACTGTCCTGATTTAAAATATTTAAATAATAAAGAAATTAATAAGATAATTCAAAAACAGAAAATTGAACCAACTTATTGTAATCTCTCAAATACAATTGTGAATCTTCAAAATGAAAAATTTAAGCTAATGGATGAAATAAGTCATGAATATTATGATAAATTATTGATTACCTTTCCTAAAACAATTTGGAAGTTTTATATAAAGTGTATTGAAGGATCAAGAATTCCTACATTAAATCAATTAAGATTAATACATGAAAATTATTTAAATTGTGAATTTATAAATATTGAATTCCCACCATCAGGGTCAATTTCATTAGCTGATATGTCAGATGAAGAAATACTATCAATTTTAAACATTTGTAAATTTTGTTATTATATTTGTGATAATTTCCAATTTTCGTGTTTGATATATTGTTCTGATGGATACACGGAATCATCATTACTAGTATTATGTTATTTAATGTATTCAGAAAACATTGGATTAGATGAATCAATTTTAAAATTACATTCAACATATGGTAGACCATTTTTCATTTTTAAAACTGATTATTTATTATTACGGAAATTAGAAACTATAATGAATAGATTTTCACCAATTTTCACAAATAGTGAAGAAACGAAGGATAATTTTAAGTTTGAGGATAATGTTAAACTAGTACGGTCGTTATTGTTATTAATGCCAAAGCGGAAATCATCCGTTGGACAAGTAGGTGTTTCTAATAGTACCTCATTCGCAACATCAACAGGTAATCATATAGTTCAGTTACGTGGAAATCAAAAGCAGCATCAACATACATCAGACAATCCCATGTTTAATGGTAATTCAGTGAAGACAAACAATCCATATAATTTGAATACAGAGAATAATCATCATCATCATATTAGTGGATGTTTTGAAGACGTATTTGGATCATTGCCATCACGAATTCTAAAACATTTATATCTTGGATCATTAACACATGCAAATAGTATTCAGTTATTAAGTAAGTTGGGTATTGAATATATTGTATCGGTTGGAGAAATGATTAGTTGGTTTAAATTATTCAAACATGAAGTTTACAAAGGTGATGGATTTGAAATTTATAGTTATAAACAGAGTCAATATCATGAAAACAGTGGATTAATTATGCCTATTAAGAAATTAATTATTTTGAATAATGTTAATGATGATGGAATAGGTACATTAATTAATATAATTGATAACACGTTGAAATTTATAAACGATGAAGTTTATTTGAATAATTCAAAGGTTTTAGTACACTGTCAAGTTGGAGTTTCAAGATCTGCAACTATTTGTATCGCTGAAGTCATGAAGAGATTAAATTTATCAGTGTTCAGATCTTATTTATATGTTAGAGTTAGAAGACTTAATGTTATAATTCAACCAAATTTGAAATTAATGTATGAATTATTTAAATGGGGTGAAAAGAATGAAGTTGGGGAATATGTGTCTTGGCCAGTATTATGTCGTGAAATTTACAATTTAAATCGAGCGTATATAAAATAAGTTTGGTGGTTTTTACAATGTGGTTATATGATATGGTTTTAGATTTTTGTTTTTATATATATATATATATTAATTGAATGAACGAATTTTAGTTAGTAATAATAGCAATAATATTAGTAATGGTTATGGTTATGGTAGTGTTGATAGAATGGAATTTTTTTTATTGTTTTTTCATTATCATTTCCCATTCTAATCCTTTTTAACATCCGATGTAACAATGACCATATATATGAAACTTGTTGAACTCCATAATGCCAAAGAACCACAACTTAAACTGACAATGGAGTTTAAAATGATTGAATAAACCATGTAAAGCACCGGATTACCAGCAGTCAAATTTAGTTTATAAATCAATTGATAAATTGAAATCATTAATAAATAAATCCAAATTGAAATTGAACAATTTATGAATATCCACCATTGCCAATTTGATTTCCTACCTTTACCTAATAATAAATAAATTAAAATCATACCAATTTCCATCATGATTATGGATAATAAAATGGCAATTAATAAAATAAACCCGTATATATAATTTGAATTTGTATTAAATAATGCCATATAAATGAATCTTGATTCGATGAATACCACAGAACATGGTAGTATACCAATTAGTAAAATGGATAATGGGAATCTTAAATATAGAGGAGTTGATGATGAAGGTGTTGAAGATGAAGATGAAGATGAAGATGGAGATATTGGCAATTTTTTGGAAATTATAGAAGTGAAAATATTGAATTTTTTGGATATCAAACCACCAATTAAAGATATAGGGATTTGGAAAATAATGTATAAAGTAAATAATTGTAAAAAGGTTAAAAATTTCAAACTTCTTGGAGAATTTTTATCCAATACTATTTTATTTGTAATTATGATTGTAATTAAAACAATTGAAATTAGGAAAGTACTCGATAAACTTGAAATTATGAGTGTTTTTCTGAAAGTTATTTGTTGTTTATTTGTATTGAATAATTTATAAAATTGAATGGAAGAAAAACCAGCAAAAAATCCACCAATGATAACAATTGAGATGATGATATAAAATAGAGTATCTGAATTATCAAAAGGATTTTTATTATTGTATAAGAAGAGATAGAATAAACCAGATGATAGAAGTGTAAATAATAGTTGAATTCCTGAACCTGATAAAATTGAAATTAGAGATAAACATGAAGGAGGTGTGAATGAGTTGATTGAACTTAAGGTAAAGTTTGAATTAGGTTCATCGCTATTTATATTTGATCTGAAAGTAACAATGAAGATAAAAGCTAAAAATAAAGAAACAAATAGTATTATAACAAAGGAATTAATTAATGAAACCCAGTGAATGGAAGTGGCGGTATTTTTAGTACTACTTGAATCAAGAAATTTCCCATTGGAATCGATATAAGAAGGATCGATATATAGTTTGTTTCTATTTGCAAAATCCAAATCAGTATCTTCTCTCCAATAAATTGAATAAGTGAATTGAACTAGTTGAGTATTTGCATCAGGATCAAGTTTTAAGTTTTTAAAATTTTTAGAAGCACCAGGACAATGATAATCGTCAACAGATTTTGGATAGACTTCAAAACCAACAATGGAATATTTATCATTTGATTCTTCCTTATGGTATCTGATAACCATCATCAAATGGTTATGAATGAAAACATCGTTACCATCATTTTTAGTGAAACCTAAGGAAAATCCAGGTATATAGTATTTTTTATTATCATTTGAATTATCAGACGAATCTGTTATGAAAGTAGTTGAAGCAGGTATACCATCAATAATCCAATGAGCAATATATTCATTTTTGATGATGTTGATAGATTTGAGGATATTTCTCCGTGACATGATTCTATCACATAATCTCAAACACGGTTCATCACGACCAAAGGTTAACTTGTAATCTGATTGCATGATATTATTACCATTGAGAATTTCAGGCAAAGACATATGAACAGTTTTGACATTGTCAGTTGGAGGGCAGACAAAGGGTATGTTGTAGTAAGATAATGGGTTGTCTATGATGTTTGACGACACGGTGTTTACTAGAAGATCAATACTATCACCAAAATCATGAGTTGGGAATGAGTTAAAAAGACGGAAGTTGGCAGGCAGATGAAGCGGGAAAGCCAGAGACAGAGAGAGCAAGGCCAGCAGCGGGAACAGCAACATTGGGGGGTGGTAGAAGTGGTTGGTTTGGGTAGGTAGTCTGAAAGCAGCAGAAAATGGATTGCAAACAGGAACATGGAACGTAGTTCTGTACACAAAGAAGAAATCGAGAACCAAAACCGATTTTTTCATTTTTTTTGTTTTTTCATTTTTCATTTTATTTTATTTTCTATTATTTTCTTTTATTTTCTTTTATTTTCTTTTATTTTTTTCACCGTTTCAACCACTTTTCAAACCTTAAACTTAAACTACAACACTATTCGTCTGCACTTGCTTCTTGTTCTGTCGGGTTTTTTCTACTCTGTAGTCTATCCTTTCTTCAATCCATCCTTCCCGCTACTTCTCTTTCCATCCCAAGGAACCTCTTCCCCCTTGCTTCTCCCACTCCCACTCCCTTTCTCGTTTCTTAGTGTCATCCAAAAAAAACTCTACTGACACATTAAGGGTCTTTGTCTCTGTTTTAGGCTTAGTCTTTGTCTCTGTTCTTCTTCCGTTCTCCCCCCTCCTCTCCATCTTCACAAAATGGACTCTCCAGCTACCATCATCACCATGGTCTTGGGCACCTGTCTTGTTCTGGTGATGTGTTTCGGCTTGGCTTATCTCTATTCCGGGCTTGCACGCAGAAAATCTGCCCTCCACATGGTCTTCTCTGTTTTCTTCATTCTCCTGATATCCATCTTCCAATGGTATTTTTGGGGGTATTCACTTGCGTTTTCAACCACGGCTACCAATAAGTTCATTGGTAATTTGCACAATTTCGGTTACATGAATTTGGAAAATGATATGGCAATCACCGATGATACCATCATACCTGAAATGGCATTTGCCAATTTCCAAGGTATGTTTGCTTCAATCACTGCTTGTATTTATATAGGTGCCATTTGTGAACGTGGTAGAATCCTACCGTTCATACCATTCACCTTCATTTGGTTAACCCTAGTCTATTGTCCGGTCACTTGTTGGATTTGGAATAGTTCAGGCTGGGCTTATAAATGGGGGGTTTTGGATTATGCCGGTGGTGGTCCAGTTGAAATCTTATCTGGATTCTCAGGTTTCGTTATATCTTATTTCCTTGGCCCAAGAAGAGAACATTTGATGATCAATTTCAGACCTCACAATGTTTCACTTGTTACCATTGGTACCATGTTACTATGGTTTGGTTGGTTAGGATTTAATGGGTTAACGTGTTTAATTCCAAGTTTAAAATCCGTTTATGCTATAATGAACACCAATTTATGTGCTGCATTTGGTGGTTTTACTTGGTGTTTATTGGATTATTACAGAACCAACCATTGGTCAATGGTTGGTTTATGTTCTGGAATAATTTCCGGTTTAGTTGCCGCAACTCCTACGTCTGGTGTCATACCTTTATGGGCAAGTGTCGTTTTAGGTATCGTTGCAGGTTTCCTTTGTAATTTTGCCACCATCATTAAGGTTTGGTTCCAAGTTGATGATGCATTGGATGTTTTAGCTGAGCATGGTATTGCTGGTGTTATTGGTTTATTCTTCAATGCCATTTTTGCTGCTAATTATGTTATATCCTATGACGGTTATTCCGAACATGATGGTGGTTGGATTAATCATAATTGGAAACAAATGTATAAACAGTTGGCATACATCGGAGCCGTTATTGGTTATTCAATGGTCGTAACTGCATTAATTTGTTATTTTATCAATAAAATTCCATACTGTCAGTTAAGAGTTGATGAAAATGCTGAAGAATTGGGTTTGGACGATGATCAAATCGGTGAATTTGCATATGACTATGTGGAAGTAAGAAGAAACTTCTTTGATGTGAATGGGTTTGATGCCAACAGACAAGATGATCTTGAACTCACCAGTTTCAAAAAGGAGTAGATTACTTTCTTCTTCTTTATCACCTCCCTCTACAGTTACTCATTATATACCTTTGCTCATTCTCTATACACTTACCTTCTATATTTTCTAATCCCTCTCATCCAAACGGACCCCCACTAACTAAATGATGACCTCACCCGGTTTTCAAATTCCAAATCCGCTTTCTCAATCTCGATTTTTCATTCCATTTCCCTAATCTTATCCTTTTCTTCTTATCCATTCCCCAACTCTTTTCCAACTAACTATACATCCACCAATGTCAAAACTAACGTATTCACCAGACCACAGACCATCGTGTCTGTCAACAATAAAATCGTTCTTTTCACATCCCATCCCATCATTATCTCAATTTCAAACATGCAATACCTCGCAACAACTCAAATCTCTACGTTATCAAATGTCTCAAAATCAGATAACCACTTACATCATACCCTCGGAAGACGAACATCAGTCGGAATATACATCCATCAAAGATCAACGTAGAGAATTCATCTCTGGATTCACAGGTTCAAGTGGTATCGCTATCGTCACCACCACAAAAGCTGCCTTAAGTACAGATTCCAGATATTTTATTCAAGCAAGGGAACAAATTGATCACAACTGGACGTTGTTAAGACAAGGTATTGATGAATATTGGATTGATTGGATGATCAATGAAACTTTAGAATTCGAAAACCGTTCTATTGGTGTAGATCCCAAATTGATTACTCATACACTGGGGAACTTATTAATTAAAAAATGTCATGAAAATAATATATCCTTAGTCATCGATCTAGAATCCAATTTGATAGATTTAATCAAACCTAAACTATGCATTCCCTTAAATCCGATTTTTGAATTCAAATACAAATATTCCGGTATGAATACCATGGATAAACTATCAATGTTAAGGAAACAAATGAAAATTGACAATTGTGGCTTATACATCTCAAATATGCTTGATTCAATTGCGTGGTTGCTCAATCTTAGAGGTAATGATATCACTTATAACCCTGTGTTTTTCGCATATTTGATCATAACGATGGATGAAATCACAATTTATGTGGATAAGAAGAAAATCAATAAAAAGATCGACTCTTATCTGTCTGATTTACAAATATCCATCAAATCTTATAAATTAATATGGGATGATTTACCTGCTTTAACATTCAGTCCACACGAGGGGAAGAAGAAAATATGTATTGAAAACAATGCTAGTTTTGCAATATATTTAAACTTACCTCTAAATATCTATGATTTAATGACGAGATCAATCATAACCGAATTAAAAGGTATAAAAAATGCAATTGAAATTGAAAATTTGAAAATCTCTCAACAGATTGATAGTTTATCAATAATAAGGTTATTTTCGTGGTTAGATAATACAATTAATAAAAAAGTCGAATTAAGTGAATTAAGTGAATTAAGTGAGTTAAATGAATTAAACGAGTTGGATATAGTTGATAAATTATTTGAATTTCGTTCAAAATCTAACAAATTTAAAGGTTTAAGCTTTGCAACCATTTCTGCATCTGCTGAAAACTCAGCAATCGTACATTATGAGCCGACATCGGATAATTTTTCAACCGTCAAAACAAACAATTTATTACTCCTCGATTCTGGAGGTCAGTATTTTGAAGGCACGACCGATATAACACGTACGCATTACATTAATTATGGTAAACCACCAACGTCAGAGATGAAAAAATGTTATACCTTAGTTTTACACTGTCATTTGAACATAGCGATGTTGAAATTTCAATATGGAACAACTTCAAAGTTCATTGATTCATTAGCTAGAAAGCCGTTATTAAAATACGGTATGAATTATGGACATGGTACAGGCCATGGAATTGATAATTTCATAAATGTACATTCTGGACCATGTGGATTATCGCCTGGGGAAACAAGCTATAATTATAAATTATTGGAATCTGGTAATTTCCTATCTGATGAACCAGGAGTTTATAAAGAAGGTGAATGGGGGATTAGAATTGAAAGTGATATTCTAGTAGTAGAAGAAGATGAAGATGAAGATGAAGAAGATGAAGAAGATGATTATAATGAAAAGATGAACAACACGAAGTTGAGATTTGAATATCTTACACTTGTTCCGTTTTGTATTGATTTAATAAATCCAAAATACCTAACGGTGGAACAGATAAAATGGATTAATGAATATCATTTGAAAATCCGAAATGTTTTCAAAAATGATCTGAATACTGAAGATTACAGGTGGTTGTGTCATGCAACCAGAGAACTTGGTGGTGTCTAGTTTCCCACCACGACGCAACGTCGTTGTACGTGTCGTAATGCAAGCACCCGGTGGTGGAACGACCAGACGAACGTGGAGTTAACCGTTAGTCGTTAGTCGCCGGTGTTTCAACGTCGGCACAAAGTTGGGAAATTTCCACGTTTTTGCCGAGTCCCGAATTTTGTGTGCGTGGCCCCGAGCCATTTTAATTCTCCAGTATTAGTATTGGTATTAGTATTAGGTATTAATCATTAATTTATAAAAACATATAGATGGTACTACACAAGCACATCATGAAAAGCAAATCATTAAAAGAGGGTATATACATACATGTATACATACATACATACATACATAGACATAAGTAGACACCATTAGTGGTTGATGACCTCGAGTGGAGAATCGAATTGTATTATATTTTCCGATTTGTTAATGTAGTAAAACTGACATAGTATTGTATCGTATCTCAATTCCCAATCCCCAGGCAATTTTTGGTTGTATTTTTCAGTCGATGGTGTGAAACTTGACGTTGAACTGATCAAAGATGTTGAAGAAATGGATTTCTTCAGCATCATTGTAGGTTTCAATTCTGGAGACGAAGCTGCAGACGACGACGACGACGACGACGACGTAGATGAGGATCTGCAAAATCTGGAGAACAGACTGGTGGTGGATTTATTTTTGTTTTTGCTTAGAAACATATGGCAGGTAAGAAAGAGGGCCTATACAGCGGGATGCTTGCCAACGGCCAGACAGTACCATCGTCAACCAACTACGGTGCCGGGAAACGGTGTCTTTATATACAAGCCAGTACGTACAGCCTGTGCTTAATAATGGACGATTAATCATCAAAGAAGCGGGATTCGGAGACAGAGACGGAACTCGGATTTCCTCAGCCGGTGTTAGCGCGGGAATAAAGCAAGACGAGGGCCGCAGTGGTGGTGGTGGTGGGTTCGAACCCCACGGGCGGCGGTTTCTGGCTGACGCGTACGGTTTGTCTGGATGCCGGAAATCAGAGCAGGTTTGGCTGACGACGACGACGAAGACGACGGGGATTCATACCGGCATCCCACAGAACCATGCCAGCTAAGGGATGGAGAAAGGACGAACAAGAGTCCAACTTCGACACGATGCTTCATAACGACCATCTTTCCATAGACACCTTTTTGTTCCCCAAATCCACCATCAACAAAATATCCAAAACCGCATTACACGAAAACATCGATGACGATACTAACTATCTGTTAGGTAAAGATTCACAAACGGTTATTCAAAGGTCTAGTATTTTGTTCATCAATTTCATATACCATCATGCGAAACAATTAGTTAAAATGCAAAATAGGAAAGTTGTCAATGCTGATGATATTCTAAATGCGTTAACTCAAGTGGGTTTTAATGATTTTTTGCCGGTTTTAAATAACGATTTGGATTCTTTTAATAAAAAGAAAGAAGCTAAAAAAATAGCAAGAGCAAAGGCAAAAGAGGCAACCAATGCCAGTGCTGCCAATGCCGAGGTTGTTGAAGATGCTGATGTTGAAGAAGACGAAGAGGATGATGATGATGAGGGTTCTCGTGCAAATGGTATTAAGAAACCTAGATTGGGTGGTTCAGGTGATGATGATACAATGTCGGAAAATGAAGTAACCATGCAACAACAGAATCAATCTGAAACAATGGAAGAAGAAGAAGAGGAAGAAGACGCAGAAGAAGAACAAGAAGAAGAAGAGGAAGAAGAAGAAAATGAAGAAGATGAAATAGATGATGTTAAATCTCATTTACCTTCACAGTTAGAACTCGAACAAAAGGAACTCATCGGTGAAGATCCTGATATTATCGAACAAAATACAGCTAACAATGAAGATGAAGAAATTGAACAAGATGATGACTAGATTAAATTTATGCACAATCCACTACACACTACACACTACCTTCATTTTATTTAGGTGGCTGATTTGGCTTACCCGGATGGAGACATCTACTATAAAATGGTAATCCACATTCTAAACCCAATAAAACATATCCAATTATAACTAAAATGACTATCAAAATTATAATAAACTTAAAGTTCGACCAAAACATTTTCCTTTTAATACTTATCGTACGCCTTCTAAAATTATTCGAATTCAAATTCAAACTTGAAGTCTTATTTATAAGTGAATCCAAATTTTCACCTCTTTGTAAAATTTTATCAATGTTTTCATTCATTAAATCTTTAACTTGATTAATGTCACTGTCAATTGTACCATAATTATCAACTAATTTGCTCAGTTGATCTTCTTCATGTAATATTATATCTTTCATTCTTAATTTAAATTCAAATTTCCTATTTATTCTATAATATTCATCAATATATTCATTTGATAATTTTTCTAATAAGTTGTGAATAAAACTACTCATCAACTTATTACTACATAATATAACAATTGTAATCAGATCATTATTTTCTGCTATGATTTTCTTATAATATAAAACCAACTGGCACTTCTTATTATTTATAGTTATAGTCTCAAATAAATTTAAATGATCCATTCGATTTTCTTGCACTTCATTAATTTCACCTAATTTTTGCGTTACAATTTCAACATAGTTTAAATTCAACTGATGTGGTGATATACTACTATTATCATATGTATAAATCGTTGTTGAATTTATACTCAAATCACAATGTATTATATTGGTATTTTCATTAAATATCGGCTTTGCACTGTTTTTATTCTTATCTGATGTATTAAATGTGTCAAGATTCTGTGCGTTTAATTCACCGTTTGCTTCGTTCATATTGTCTCCTACTAATGGTACTGTAGACATGTCTTATACAACTATCAATTCCACTTTTTCCTATGCCCTAAAAAAAGTGTTGTTCTCTCTAACAGAAAATTTTTAAAAGAATCACTACGGTATTCATTTGACTTTATATTGCTGACACCCCCCCGCCCATATTAAGTAAATGCCCCAACCGAAGAATCATGAAAAAATTAAAATTTGAAAAAATTAAATGCCGCTGGCTTACTTGAGCAACCGGTACACCGGCCCGAGTACCACTACTATTCCTATATATATAACTATAAAAGTAAACATTTCCCATGGTAATAAAGATTTGTAGAGTCACTGATCATCACAACATCCACTTCCCTTCCATAAATGTCAGAAATGACGTTTAATTTACAATTCACTTTATCAACTTTGTTTGTAGATCTCGGAGATTCCCTTTTGATTGCGTACAATTCATCTTGTAAAAGATCACAAATGATTACAAACCATGTCTCTCTCTGTGGTTTGGAAAACTTTGGTGCATAGATCCTGAAATCTTTCCTGTACATAGGATTGTGGTGAATTAATTCAATCTCTAGTTCTTCCCTTTTGACTTGTTTCTTGATTTCAAATTCACCTGTTGGTAACGTGGTGACAATTCTCATGAATTCATTCCTTTCATTCCTTGAAACATTCAATTCATCCATCATTTTGAAAACAGCTTTCTTATTTTTTGATTTGCTGCCTAATTCTTTCAATGTGATTCTTGGATCTTGTAATGAAGATTTCCAATGACTACCATCATTATCAAAACAATCTTCGGAATATTCAAGCTTTTTAACCTTTAAACCAGGTAAGGTAGTTACAAAATCATCATCAAACCAACATCCTTGTTTAATACATTGCATTAACTTAATAAAATTCAAAGTGGTTGATAAAAATCTCATTTCTGACGTAGCATCAATAAATGATTGTAAAATACGCAAACTTTGATCTAAAACTGAAATTGTATCTTGTGAATAGTCTGCAATTGGTAATTCAATTCTACTCATAAATGCTTGTAATAGCAAAAATGCCTTGATATGTGGATCCCAAATAAATTCATATTCCTCTAAATCATCTGCTGGATATCTCATTTCTTGTGACATTTCCATGTTAATCAACTCTTCTCCATGTCGTGTTGGTAATTCATCATATTCTGTTGCTTCACATAACCATCTAAGACATTCTCTGAAACTTGAACTTGGCTTAACTTTGTTTAATAAATTTCTAATTGTTTTGTGTGATAAATAATAATATGATGAAATATGTAAAAATGGTGTTGGTTCAATTTTTTCACCCGTTGAAATCAAACATTTTGATTCAATCAAATTTTCAATTACTTTATCAACTAATCCACTTAAATATAAACTAATTCCATCTTGTGAAATATCTTCAATCCCATAATATGTTGGATTATGATGTGCTCTTCTGTATAAGAATGTCCATGTTAAAAAATCCATTGCATCTTGTCTACTTTTAATTGTACCCGAAGAAATTTCTGCACCAATATGATTATCCATAACTTTATGTAATGATGATTCAACTGGGAATCCAACATTAAGAAAATGTTTATAAAATGTTTTCTTAGATTCTTTCGTAAATACCATTGCTATACCACTAGTATCAAACGCCGGTCTACCAGCTCTACCCATCATTTGTAAAATATCAGTTAAATCCATATCTCTATAACCTTCAATTTTGGCATCAAAAAACTGCGTACCTTTAATAATAACCAAATGTGCAGGTAAATTAACACCCCAAGCTAATGTCGAAGTTGCAATTAAAATTTGAATTTTATTTTGTTCAAATAATTTATGTGAAATTTGTCTGTCACTTTCAACCAAACCTGCATGATGTAATCCAATACCAAATTGTAATGATAATTTTAATGTATCATCTTTAACTTTATTAATATATGGTGATAATTCATCTTCGTTCATTTTCAAGAACCTACGTGGATTATCCTCCATACCACATAAATGAATAATGTCTAATGCAGTTAATCTTGTTTGTCTTCTAGATGCAACAAAAATTAAAACTGGCTTGACAGGTGAATGCTGTTTAATTGCCATAAATGCTGGTTTATTCATAGTTTTCATTAAGGGACAAAATGCTAAATTATCAGGAAATCCATCAATATACATTTTTAATGGAACAGGTCTAACACTTTGTGGAAAATTAAATAATCCTTCTTTGACACCTAACCAACTTGCCATATCCATTGCATTAGAAACTGCAGTTGATAGTCCTAATAATCTAATTGGATTTTTAGTAAAGGATGAAATATAATTCATTCTACTAACAATCATTTCTAAAATTGGTCCTCTATCACTTGCTAATAAATGAATTTCATCCATTATAACTAATGAAACTTCTTGAACAAATTTTCTTGATTGCCAATTACGTGAAATACCATCAAATTTTTCAGGTGTTGTAATAATTATATCTGCCTCTCTAACTTCTTTCACCCCAGGTAACGAATCACCTGTCAATTCAACAATTTTATGATTTGTATTTGAACAAATTCTAGCCCTCCAATCATCAACTCTCTCTCTAACTAATGCTTTCATTGGTGCAATATAAACAATTTTGGATTTTGGAAACTCATTAAATGCATGCCAAATTGCTAATTCTGCAACAACAGTTTTACCTGATCCAGTTGGTGAACCAACAAAAACACTGGAATTTGTATTATATAATGTATGAAATGTCATAGTTTGCATTGGATTAAAATATGAAAACTTAGCTTTATAAATTTTTTCAATTTCATCGTTATGAAGTGCTGTGATTGGTAATGGATGTAATTTTAATAGTTGTGTTTTAACTGTATCATTATGTGGTTTAATTAAGTGTTTGAAAGAAACTGCAATACTCGTCTCTGATCCAATCCAAAAATCACTAATCGCTCTAACAATAATCTGAGATGGTGCTGGGTCACTTAACGGAATCATAAAGTCAATTTCATGTGGAGATGTAAATGATTTTTTGTTTAAAATAAATTTCTCAAAATGTAAAATATTAGATGATTCACTATCTTCAACTAATATCCAAAAAAATTGTGCATTACCATGACATTCAAAATTCCAGATAAAATCAGGCTCAATGGTTGCATGAATCCTCATAACGTTTGTAGTAATAGGAAAACACTCAACATCAATTAATAAATATGGAAATCTACCAACTAATTTATGAAGTTTTGGACCCATACCTTTATTATGAACCAAATCACCCAGTTCACCAGAACTTAATTCCCTTAAATGATCCATCGTGGGTTTTTTAGATTCGATTAATTTGATAATTTGAGGTTGTAATTGAAATTGATTCATTGGATGTTGAAATGGCCAAAGTTGTTTATCAACAGCTTTACAAATTTCAAGCATATGTCTTGTAAAAACACCCCATCTTCTATTTAATCCCATGAAAAACAATGATCTACATATACGTGCAGCGTTTTGTGCTATATATGCCATATCTGATGATAATGCAGAATCTTTCACAAATGCCTTTGAAATATATGATTGTAGCAAAACGTTTGTTTTCCTTTGTGAGCTTTCCAATTTTGGACCAACTTCACAAACTATTTTTTCAGATTGTAATTCTTCTAATTCTTTTGTTTCTTCTTCTCTAAACTTAACGTTATCAAATTCAGAACTCATTGAAATAATACTTAAAACATCAGCTTCTGTTGCTCGTGACGTAATCATTTGATTGAAAACCTCAACAGATTCATTCAATAAATAAAAATCAGATGAAATTCTACCAATATCTTTTGGAATAAAACCTGAGGACCTTTCATCAAAAACAACCATCTGCAATTTGTGTAATTTTCTAGCTGCCTCAATAATCATATTCCTTCTTCTTTGAACCAATAGCGGATCTTGTGCTAATTCTTGCCAATCAATACCATAAGCAAAAGGGTTTTGTTTCATTCTAACATAAAGATATGTATAACCTAACCATTGTACACCTTCTTCAACATTTGTGACTGTACCTAAAGAAATTTCTGCATTCAAATTATCAACTAATTTAGCAGCCAATTTGGATTCAATTGGATGTTGTTGTAGTAACAGGGAAATATAGTGATCCAATCTATCACCTGATGTACATAAAATACCGATACCATGAGATTCAAATTGTGGTCTACCAGCTCTACCAAAAATTTGAATAACATCTGAAATACCCAAATCAACAAAACCACCTTGTTTTGAATCATAAACTTGGGTACCTTTAATGATAACAGCAGCTGCAGGTAAATTAACACCCCAAGCTAACGTTGCTGTACAAACTAAAACTTTGATTGCACCATTCAAAAATAATTTTTCAGTCATGTTTCTTTCAGCTCTACCCATACCTGCATGATGAATACCAAAACCACTAACAAACAATTCCCTTGAATCTTTGTTTTTATTTTTAGTCATTTCTCTTTCAAAATAATCAAACTTTTCAGCATCGGTACAATCAAAATACTGTTCATAAGCCTGTTCTCTAATCATTTTAATATAAGTTCTTGCCGTCTTGACAGTGTCTTTACGAGAATGAACAAAAACCATGATTTGATGATCTTGTTTGATCATTTCCAGTACCTTTTCAAATGAAACTTCATCTAAATTTTCTCTAGCTTGCTTTGAACCTGCTTTACCCTTAACACCAACCAATTGCTGTTCCAAAGGAACGGGTCTAAAAGATTGATCAAAGAAAAACATACCAACATTTCTATTTACACCTAAGAAATCAGCAACATCAATGAAATTTGGTAATGTTGCAGATAAACCAACAATACGAATCATTGATTGAGAACTTTCGACTTGTCTTAATGTTCTCGCAACTAAAGTTTCAATAACACTACCTCTATCTTCATGCAACAAATGAACTTCATCAATAATTAAAAGTTTAACCTTTTCAACTAATTCCGTATCACCATTTGATTTACGTGTAACAACGTCCCATTTTTCAGGAGTTGTAACAATGATTTGAGTTGTTAAAATTTCTGCTTTTGTTAGTTGCATATCACCAGTTAATTCTCTTACTTGGATACCTAGCCAAGCTAGTTTTTTTGAAAATTTTTCAACAATTTCAGCTGCAAGAGCCTTCAATGGTGCAACATAAACAATTTTGAATTCATCATATTCAATATCAATATTCACTGCTTCATCATCAAATAAGTTACTTTCTGATACAAACTGTTTAATTGTATGTAAAATTGCTAATAATGCAACATCTGTTTTACCTGCACCCGTTGGTGCACATACAAGCATATTTTCATTTGTATTATATCCAACATCATAAATTAACGATTGCATACGATTTAAAGTTTTATAACCTTTGAATGTACCTTGACATAAAAAGTCCAATTCCTTAATTGGTACAAAAATATTTGGAGCTGATGACTGTCGCTTTTCAGACTTTGGAATTAAGACTTCTTCATATTTTTCAAATGACTCTCTAGTTGAACCTGTTGGCAAGGAATATGATTTACCTGTAAATGAAACCATGTTACCTTGATTATGGGCTCTAAAAACATGTGGATAATTGTTAGCTGATTTTTCCATTGCCAATGGCTGCTCTCTTGCTTTCCTTGCGTTTTCGGCGACCTTTGCCTTAATTTCATCAACAGTCATTAATTTATGGTTATTATTGTTACTTCTTGCTTCAATAGAGGATTTTTGAGATTGGTATTGTCTAAGCAATTCATCCTTTGTCGTGATTAACTTAGTGATCAAATCCAATTCTTCAAATCCTAAAATATCAAATAATTCACCTTGAATACGAGCTTCATTATCACCTTGGGATTTTAATAATTGAATAATATTCTCAAACAACTTTGATGATTCACTATCTGATAATTGGCCATCATTATGTTTTGTAAGAATTCTTCGACATTCTTCTTTAATTTCGTTAACTAACTTTGCTGATTCATCCTCACTATAATGAGAATTATCACTATCTTCATCATCAAAACTGCTATCATCTTCATTATTATCATTTAACATTTCGTAATCAACTAATATATCATCATCTATATTATCAAAATTTTTTAAAATATCATCAACAGTTTTATGTATGTCATTTCTTGTATTTGAAATTGCACCTTCGTTTAACAAATTTGATGGTAATTTCAGTGATTCATCTTCATTTTCTATATGAAATTCACTAAGTTTTTGGCGCATCGGATTCATGGCTTGCATGTATGATCCCGTGGATGATACATTATACGTTGCCATCGTTTATCTTCAAACTTGCGATATTATTTGTAAATGGTATGAATCCACACCTTAGAAGGAGATTGTGACATCAGTTTGAAAAATGAAATATCAAGAAAAATAAAGCGAGAGAAGATAATGAGTGAATCATGAATTAGGAATTACGTTATTTAAAATCTAAGATCTAAAGTCAATGAAAGTCTGAAATCACGACAGATGTTATAATTTACGAAACATGTTAAGTATTAAATTATGATAATAAAATGAAAATAGAATTGTGTATCGAAAAACGATATGACATCAAAAAAGCCAAAAATAGGAATAAAAAAAAAGTAGTCACGGTAAATAAAAACCGAATACCAAGATAAAAATAATAAAAAAAAATAATATTTGGATGAATATTTTTATGAATTGTAGATGTAAATTAAGGGATGAAATTAAATTGTTGATATGTAAGATACGTAAGATACTCTGTAATAATGAATTGAAAAAGATGTGAAGGAAACTAATGTACATGCATAGATATAAGCAAAAGGAAAATGATGTTTATCACATCAAATTAATTTAATTTAACTAGAGATCAAATTGTCCATTAACAAATTCATCGTCAACATCCATGTCGTCTTCTTCCATTTCTTCTTCAATTTCACTTTGTTCATCAATCACTTCTTCTTCAGGTGGCAAATTTGGATTACCAGGAATAAACGAACCATATTGAGGTTTATAAGATCCTTTTCTACCAATTGATTGATTGAAATGATCAAACATTGTCGATTCATCAACGTATGTAAAACCCTTAAAATTATCCTGAACAGCTTGTGATAAAGGAGTTGAACCCATAATCAGTTGTCTATTAATAGCAGATGTTGAAGCATTTGTAAATTCAGGATCAAAATTTGATGTATCTAATTCATTTGTAATATGTGGGATGAATGGTGGTGGTAATTTTTTACTTTTTAAATTTTTCCAATTAATATCAGCAAAAAATGGGTGTGCTCTAAGTTCACGGGCATCATTTATTGCACCTAATCTGTGTTTTGGATTTCTGTTTAACAAACCTTTAACAAATGATCTACCTTCAGTTGATAATACTTCTTTTGGAAATCTAACTTTACCAAAAGCAATGTTTTTATACATTTGTTGAGTATTTTCAGCATAAAATGGCGACCAACCACAACACATTTCAAAAATCAAAACACCTAATGACCAGAAATCAACCATTTTTGTGTAACCGGATTCATCAAGTAGAACTTCCGGAGCTAAATATTCTGTCGTACCACAAAATGTATTAGTTGTACCATTACCGGTTAAATTTGCCTTTGATAAACCAAAATCACATAATGCAATATGTCCATTTGCATCTAATAAAATATTCTCAGGCTTCAAATCCCTGTAAACGATATCATGATCATGTAAATGTTCTAAAGCCAAAACTAATTCTGCAATATAAAATTTAGCCCTTTCTTCACTAAATCTTCCTTCTTTTTGTAAGTGCCAAAACAATTCACCACCACTCATAAAATCAGTAACTAGGTATAAATCGGTTGGAGTTTGAAATGAGAATTTCAAACCGACAATAAACGGAGATTCAGTATTTGAGGTTCTTACTAAAATGTTTCTTTCACCTATAGTATGAGCAATTTCTTTCTTTTTAACAATTACTTGTTTTGATAAAACTTTCATTGCATATATTCTTTGAGAATCTTTCTTTTTAACTTGAAAAACTTGACCAAATGTACCTTTACCTAAAAGTCTTAAGATATCAAAATCGCTTGGACCATAATGTCTTTTACAAGTATTTGAATACTCTAATTTAATTTTAATTTTACCAGAAACTGGTTCATTTGGTAATCTTGGTTGTAAGTCATACCATTGTTCAACCCTGGTATCTTCGATTGTTCTAGGATTGATAGTCAGATGACCTAAAAACTTACCATCAATTGCAGTATCATAAACAGAAACCTGTAATTGAGATCTTGAACCAATAACATCAAAAATTGCGGTATGATGCCAAACTGGATTTGCAGGATTATATTGTGTATTTGGTAATAATCTCGCAGAGTTATTGAGAATGTGTTGGTTTTTTTGATCATAACTTTCAGGACCCTTTGTAACGATTTCGGATGATTCAAAAGTACAAACAACATAAGGTTGTGAATAGCTGGAAGGAACGTTTAACCCCCGGGCTTCCACAATATGTATGCGCAGTTTGCCTCTTTGGACATTTTCAGAAACATCATTAGCATCAGTTATCGAATAACCACGGCTTTTATTTAATGAAGAAAGCTCTTGTTGACTTTGTTGTTGTTGTTGTTGTTGTTGTTGTGGTGGTGGTTGTTGTTGTTGTTGTTGTTGTTGTTGTTGTTGTTGTTGCTTTTGTTGTTCTTGTATATCAACATTATTAATATTTAAATTTTCGTTATTAGTTGTGTTTAATTGGGCAGTTAAATTACTTTGTTGTGTACTATCAAATTGGGTAATTGATCTATTAAGTGCATTTGGATCATTAATAGTTGTACCCATAGCATAAGAACTTTCATTTATACCAATTGTTGGAGTTGCATGGGGTAAGATGTCTGATGGAAAACCACTTGACGAAACAACACGAGTAATTGGTGTAGTTTGATGGACTAAATCCGGAGTGGTGGATCTTGGTTTAACAAATCCAAATAAATTTTTAGCAAAATCAGACATTGTTTAAACTGTAATCAATAAAATAGACCAAAATAAATTTTAGTCGATATCAGAAATGTTAGTATTTTGATAAACGAATTCAAGACAAAAAATGTTCTAGAGATTGCAAATCTCTAAAACGAGAAAAAAGAAAAAAAATACATACTATTAAAAATCCTAGTAAAAAACAGTTGAGTTGAGTATCTTATTATGATATTCAATGGAAAACGTAAAATTGAGTAGTTCGTGCTTTTGGTTGATAAGAAAAGTAACTTGTAAAATGTCAAAAAATTAAGTTAAAAAAAAAGAAATAACAAACGCTAACAAGTTAAGTTGACGTATAATGAGATGTGAAATTGTAAATTCAATCCAATACAGGAATGATAGGCTATATTTATAATTTGTCTGTAGGAAAAGACAATGGATGATAAAAGTGTAAGTAGGCTGTTTTGAGCTAACCGAAATCAAAGTGAAGATATTATATGTTGTATATGATATAATCAGAAAGTGTAATTTTGCAGACGTAAAGTCACTAATTTATGATGTCAGATGTGAGACGTTAATGGATAAGAATCGAAGTACTCGGAGTAAGACGGGATGAAGTAATAACAAAAAAAATGGAGTTGTCAGACGTTTGCGTGTGCAAAGAATAGAAACAGATAAGAAAGATGTCTAACAGATATGGAGCTGATAGTGGAGATTAATTAGTGAAAGTAATAGAGGCAAAAAACGAAAAGCGAGAGAAAACTTAAAAATTTCTATTTTTTTGGAGTTTCGATTTCCTTGTTCTCGAAAATTTTCTTACGACAGCATTCATGTTGCAATTGCAACATGAATCGGACGGATGCTATTGTTTACACTGCTTCTACACACAGATTGACCACACGACGATCATTGATCACCACGTAACCACCAGAAACATCTATTTCATCATTGGTGCCCAAGAATGAGCTTTTGTTGGAAAATGTCCAAATAGTTTGGCCAGGCATTAGCGTGTGGCCATTGACCTTGGTTATACGCAAAACTGATTCTCTGGATATAGTATCATCTGCATTTACAAGCAGTTGATCAAAAGAATCTCGCGTAATAATTCTACCAAATGTATCCACATCTCCCACGTTTATTTCCTCAAAACGGATACGTAACCCATCTAATTCAACTATGAATAGATCACCGTTCTTTAGTGCAATATTCTCGTCTGTATTCTGATATTTAAATATTGGTGCAACATTATAATTTTCATCTGAAGACATTAGTGCTTCCCATTCTTTAGAAGTTTGTTGTATATTACACACACTTTCTGAAGCATTAACAAAAAGTGAATAAAATTGATCATCTATTTCCAAACCTTTTTCATTAACTAAATACATTGGTTTTCTTAGTGTCATTGCATAATCCCAATCTAATCTATAAAAATCATAATCATTATTCAATATATTTGAATGTAAAAATCGTGCTGATTTGGGTATTATTTCACATGTATCCAGATTCAAATAATCATTCGAATAGACTGAATTCATTAGTCCGGCATTCAGTTTTAATTTATGTTCGTCAACTGATTTGATTTTTTTATAATCCTTTTCACCTATACGAATTCTTTTACCATATGTATTACCCAAAAACTCACCATCTTTTGATATTTCAACTGAATATAAATCTTGTATACGATAAATTATTGGTTTAATACCTTTAATGCTTGCATAAAATTTCAGTTTAAAATTATTGAACTCCCTATTTAAATTGAATGTAGGACCACTTAGAAATCTACTCAGCAGTCCAGTTTGTTCAGCTTCCTCTGTCTTATTCCAAAAATTTATTTCGTTCAAATTCAATTCATAGTTTGAATTCCATCTAGTTATCTTATTATCATACCAAAATGGATGTCCTTCAGTTGTAAAAATTGTATTTCCTTTTTGAACATTATTATTAACATCAAACAATAGGTATAAATACTTTAAAGTTTCACTTAATACAAAACTTTCTTGTCTATTTTGCCTTCTATCATTAACTACATCCAATGAACCACTGAAACCACATGGTGCAATATAATGATTTCTTAATCGTTCTAAAAAATCCTCACCAATACGCAAATAAAACGGATCCTTTGTAGCTCTATATAAATGATATGTGGATTCAATAAACTCAGGTCTCAAGGGATACCATTCCAAGCCAACTGAATTTTTGACCAGCAATTCATTTGTTAAGTCTAAATCAAACCCGGGTATAGTGTCACCATCTCTATATGGTCTATCTAATGAAACGAAATATTGCTGAGATCTTAACGGCAAGATATTCCAACGTTCTGGAATCGAACCATAATTATTCCATAGTTTGAAATAAACTTTATGTAGTTCAATTGAATTTTTAATATCTCCACCTAATACTTGCAATCCGGGGAAAAATGCGGCCAAACTATCTATCCATTCAGATACTGCTAATCCATTACCAGCATTTACATTGGTAAATATACCATTTTTATTCTGTGAATGTGTCAATAACGATTTATATGAATCTTTCCAGATATTCAAAAATATATCATCGTCAAACAAAATTGAATATTTAAGAGCATACTCGTAAAAGGAATCAATTGATGCACCAATTCCAGTTGTTGCATCAGCAAAGGATCTTGATTTGGTGTTGAAAGACATTGGGATCAAGTCCAAGTTTGTACGTTGACTCCAAAAATCTAATACTGAACGTCTTGAAACGTCTTCAAATACCGAATCATTCGTTAATCTTGAAAGTAAAGAAAATTCAAGTGTCAATGATGTAATACCTGCTGTACATTGATCTTCCATCAATTTATTTGAGATAAAATATGGGCCACGCTTTAAATTTGTCCTTGGATAATTAAAAGTAAACTGTTTTTGATTGATATCAGTAAATTTATCATCATCATGAAAGTGATCGAATGACAATATTAATCTTTTGCCCAAATCATAAGCTAATTTCAATAAAAATCCATCATAATCATCAATTTTAAACCCTCGACGTTCATCAATTGAATATAAATGTAACGTTAACAAAGATCCTAATAGCCTGATATTGGTTTCGAAAATCTGAACTGTTGAATCAATTTCAAAATCTTCGAAATTTTCTCTTATCAATTTAACATATTTTTCAAAACTTTCTTTATCATGCATTATTATAAAAGTATCAATTGAATCAAATAAAGTGACTGAAAAATCACCTAGTACATCATTTTTAACTGTGTTAAATTGATTTTTCATATCTCGTTTGTTAGGTTTACACGTCAATGGTAATACCTCATCATATGGATACCCGAATTGCATATATTTGTCCCATGAATAATTAAATAAACTTCTCGTTTCGTCTTTTAGAATATCCAAATGATTTTGTGTGAATGTAGACTGAAAAATTTCTTTATCTGTAAAATTTGATTTATAAGAATACTTTTCAAACTTCACATCTTTTGTGCTTTTGCAATTGATTGTTTCGAAAAAGTTCGCTATCAAGCATAAACCCAACAATCGATAGACACCAAGTTGCATTATATGGGGGGTATATTTGAATAGAAGAGACGTTTAAAGGGGAAATACGTATAGAACACGAGGATGAAGTTTGAAATTTGAAAGCTGGAAAGTTGAAATCTAGAGATGCGAATTTAAAAGTGTCTTCCTGGCAATAAGTAACCAAAGATCAAAAGGTGTTTTTATGGTATTGTACGGAGAATTGTAGGGATTACCAACGGCTACAAAGCCTCTAACTTGTTCAAACGTAAGCGTCTAAAAAAAGGTTGTTTGGAATCGATCTACCAGCAAAAAGAAAAAAACCTGAGTTTGAGGTTGGAGGAAGCACTAAAAGTAAAGTATAACGGACAATAGCAGTATCATTCAAATCTAAATTCCACCGCAACATAAATTAACGCTCATTGATATAAAACGAGCTATCATCTACAAACTAACAGTAATAAATAGACAAATGAGAGCCAAACACGTTAATAACCACATCAATCCGCAAGAGAGGAATTCTTGGCCGCACAACAAAATTTAAAAACTTGACAATAATCAATTATTCAAAAAATAATGTAAACAACCAAATCAGAGCAACATTACGAGATCTTTTATTAAACGACCAACCAATTCACAGAACAATGGCTCCAGTTATGCGTCGTTCCACAAGAATAGCATCTATCAAAGATGATGTTACAATCACTGCAGATAAACCTATCGTCAAAGATAAGATTGAGGTTACTAAAGTTGGTAAAGTTGAAAAGCCAACAAAGAAAGCTAAAGCTGTAAAAGTTATCAAACTTGAACCTAAGATAAATAAAAGTAATGACAAGATTGTTGAAAGATCTTTAACACCTGTTAAAACAAGCAAATCAAGAACAGCTAAAAAGGAAGATGCAGTTGTTCTTGACGACGAAGATGAAGAAGAAGAAGAAGAAGAAGAAGAAAAAGATAAAGAACTGGAAGTTGGTGATTCATTACCTGAGGAATTAGAACTGACTTTACAAGATTCAACCGAAATTGATTTATTACAATACGCAAAGAAACGCAAAATTTTAATTATTTTTGCGTATCCCAGAGCATCAACACCGGGATGTACAAGACAAGCACAAGGATTTAGAGATGAATTCAAAGAATTAACTAAATTAGGCGCATCCGTTTTAGGATTAAGTGCAGATACAACAAAGGCCCAAACGACATTTAAAACAAAACATAATTTACCGTATGGCTTATTGTGTGACACCAAAAAGGAATTGATTACATTGTTAGGTTGTAAAAAGTATCCAACTGGTATTATTAGATCACATTTCATATTTGTTGATGGTGTCTTGAAGGTTAAGGATGTTAAAATAAGTCCAGAAGATAGTTTTACTAAAGCCTTAAGTGAAGTTAAGAGACTAAAATAAGTATTTGGAGATAATTATTAGATAATTTTTTTATATTTTATCGTTTACATTATATATTATTGTGTGTGTATTATTTTGTGTTAATTATATTATATTAGTTTTATCAACAATTCTTCTCGTTTTTTCTTCTTTTTTTTTGTTTTTTAAATTTAAATTTTCTTTAAATATTAAATTGTATATAAAAGATGTAGTATAAGATATAGATGTATGTAATACAGAGAAAAGATCCTTAACGGTTAGATTTAGCAACTCTTTCTAATTCATCCTTCTTCTTGATAGCATAAGAAGTAGAAGAACCCTTTGCAGCATTGACTAATTCTTCAGCTAAACATTCAGCAATAGTCTTAATGTTTCTGAAAGCAGCTTCTCTTGCACCGATGGTTAATAAAGCAATAGCTTGGTTGACTCTTCTTAATGGAGAAACATCAACAGCTTGTCTTCTGACCGCACCAGCAGAACCAATTCTGGTAGTATCTTCTCTTGCACCAGTGTTGACAATTGCGTCAACAATAACTTGTAATGGGTTTTGGTCAGATAAAACGTGAATGATATCCATAGCATGCTTGATGATTCTGACAGCCTTTAATTTCTTACCGTTGTTTCTACCGTTCATCATTAAAGAGTTGGTTAATCTTTCAATAATTGGACATTGTGCCTTTCTGAATCTCTTGGTTGCATATCTACCTGCAGTGTGAGCAACGAAAACAGGTTGTCTGATTTGAACGTAATCAGTTAAGGAGATATCCTTAACAACGACATCTTCAAAAGACCATTTGTTGAATAACTTGATTTCAGCTGCACCTGCTTGAATTTCCTTTTGGATTGGGGTTGCTAATTCAACATATTGAATTTCAACTGGTTCAGAGATGATTTCTTCTTCGAATTGTTGTTGTTCTTCGACGTCAGACATTATGTGATGAATAAGTTTGCTGGTTATAAAAGTCCGTTTCTACAACTACTGTGTGGTAATCTTCTTTCTAGTATGTACCCAATAGTGAAAAATTGGATCCCTCTGCCAGCGCTCACCACTTGGAAAAATCCTCACCCTGCACGAAACCCAGTCACATGCGCCGAAACAGGAAAAACCCCCGCACACCGCACACTGAAACCGCTTTCCATGCACCCGATGCGCCCAAATAGGCAGTCACGCGCACACAAGGTGTTACCCGGCCCACCAGCGCTATCTCCCAAATTGCTGCAAGCGCCCAAAGAGGAAACCGCCCATACCACGGCGGTTACCCGGCTTGACGCGCGCGCGAGGGGATTTGTTTTTCTTCTTTTTTTCTCTTCTTTTGCTCATTTTCTCATTTAATTTATTTATTTGACAGTTACCCCTCTTTCGCAACTCCGACTCTCCGAGACTTGGCAGTGACTTTTCTTTTCTGGTGGGGTGGGGAGAAGATTCGAATATCGTCAAACCAGAACCAACCGTGTATATATAAATGACACCTTTCTCAGAATTATGTTCAACGACATCAGAGTGTAGACTTTACTTCTACACTTTATCAACCAAACAATGCCTCTTACCTTTGAAAGAGAAGACTCGCTTCCCAAACTCCCGCTCCCCGATGTTCAACCTTCTGTCCTGCAAGCTTTAAATGCCCTTAAACCTCTGATATCCGAAACCAACTTCCACAAGATTGTCACCAGTGCAGAAAACTTTGTCAATTCAAACCAATGCATCATTCTACAATCTCATTTGAAAAAAATACACGATGCTAACACCAATTATTTGAACAGTGAAGGTATTTCTTCAACGACCTCAAATGTCTATGGTGATTTGAGGGGGCAAACGTTACCTAGAAATCCCTTTTTCATTCTTGAAGATGATCCAATGAAGAATTTTGCTCCAAGTCAAGAATATAGAGCTGCTGTCTTAACAACTTCTACTTTGAGATTCATTGTTGCTTTAAAACAAGGCTTTCTTAAATCTGATGTGAATCCAACCAACAATAAACCTTTGACAATGTCTTCTTATCATAATTTGTTTGGTACTACCGTTATACCTTTAAATAATGGTATTGGTATCAAAAAATCGTTTGATTCAAAACATATGATTTTCATGTCGAATGGCCAGTTTTATTCATTGGTTGTATTAAGTGACAATGATCAAATTTGGTTTTCAAAACATGAATTAAGTGCAATTATTAAAAAAATTATTCGTGATTCAAAAATTGCCAAAAAATCAAAATCAAACTTTAGTGTCGGTACCTTTACGTCCGAATCCAAATCTATTTGGAAAATGGCTAGATTATCATTAGAAAAATCAAACAAAGAACAAATGGAAATCGTTGATTCGGCTTTATTTATTGTTTCCTTGGATGATGAAACTTTCAATGCTTCCGATGTAAATGATAAAATTCAATTGGTTAGTCATGGCACGTCCAGAATTGATAAAGACGGCTATCAATTTGGTACCTGTATCAACAGATATTATGATAAGATTAATTTAGTTGTTACCAAAAATGCAACGGCTGCTTGTATTTATCCTGCTTCAATAATTGATGGTACAACGGTTTTAAGATTTATTAGTGATGTTTATACCGATTCCGTTTTAAGATTGGCTAGAATGATTAATGGTAAGAATTATACTTTATGGACTGAAATCAATACCGTTCCAATCAATGATCAAATCGTTAAACCAACATATAATCATATTTCTTTCAATTTAACTAACGAAATTTCAAATGGCTTACATTTAGCTGAATCTAGATTAAGTGATATAATCAATCAACATGAATATGTTTCCAAGAAACTTAACATTGGTAAATCTTATATCCGTGATAAAATGAAGTTACCAACCGATTCCTTTGTTCAAATTGCAATTCAAATAACCTACTATGCTTTATATGGTAAATGCCCTTCAACTTTTGAACCTGTCTCCACAAGAGCCTTCAGAGATTCAAGAACTGAACCAATCTGTGTTCAAAATGAAACGTTATTAAAGTTATGTCAATCTTTTATTTCTCAAACAACAGATTATGAAATTTGGAAGCTTTTCTTAGCTTCTATCAAATATCATAAGGATTCTGTTAAGAATGCAAGTTTAGGTTTAGGCTTTGAAAGACATTTAAGTTCTTTAAGATCTGCCTTTATTCAAAGAAACATTTTGAATAAATTACATCCAGATCTATCAAAAATTGAAGATAATTCAATTCCTGAATTTATTTTTGATCCATTACTAGAAGATTTATATAAACCTGAATTGATTTCTGCTAATTGTGGTAATCCTGCATTAGATTATTTTGGTATAACACCATCAATACCTTCAGGTTTTGGGTTTGGTTATATTATTAAAGATGATTATATTACAATTGTTGGATCTTCACAATGGAGACAAACTCATAGATTTTTAGATACATTAGAAAGAGTTTTCCAGAACTTGAAACAAATTTGGAAAAATGTTGTAGTTAACTCAAGCTCAAATAGGGATATGGAGTTACAACAATATATTACTTCGATTCCAATGTCAATGGTTACATCCAACAATTCAAGTTGGTTACCAAACTTATCAACCAATGCGACAGTTAATGACTCAACACTTTCATTATCTAGATCAAAAACTGATGATTATATAACTGGAGGTTATGATTATTTTGATGTTGAACAATTAAATTTTAGATCTGCAATGACTTCAAAAGTTCAAAGTAGAGTAATCAGTAGAGTTAGTAGCCAAGTTAATTTAGGTAAAATTCCAAGTTTCAAAAATATCAATTCAGCTAGTCATAATAGTACACCTACAAATGTTGGTCGTTTATTAAGCTTACAATCCGATTTTTAACTAATTACATCGATCATCTATCAAACTCCTATTTTTTAAACCTTATAATGCCATACGCCAAACTGCTTTATGCAATTTTATGATTTTTTTCAATTTAATTTTTATTTTAATATATATGATTATTGTTTCTATTTTATGATTCTATCTTTATTTTTTCTATTTATCTATATAGTTAGTGTCCTTTAGTATAACTATTCCATGTTTTACTTTATATATATACCCTATTTCTTATACGATATCATGATGCACTCGTTCTAACTTTCTAACCTTCTCATCTAAATCACTAAAATCAAAAGCTAATATCAAATTAGCAATTATTAATAAAGTACCAGTTATAATGAAACAAATCCAAAGGTAACCAAGTTCAGCTAAATAACCAGTTATATATGGACTTATGGATCTTGCAACTTGTTTACCAATATTAACAGTTCCCATAACCTTCGATAGTTCTAATGGTTCAATCAATGTAGTTAAAATAATTTGTCTGGGAACAACATCAAATGCTGTTGTCACTTGATTTAATAAATAAAACAACGATGCAATCTTGAAATTAAATCCTAATAGTGGTATACACATGAAAAATAACCCACATGGAATTTGAGTTAAAATAGATGCTTTAATAGGCCCTGATCTTTTAGCAAACCACGCTGATGGTATGGATGATATCGACATCGCAATACCCGAAAACCCAAATAACGTACCTAAAATAATTGATGAAATTGCATATCTTTTCTTAAAGTAATACACAACCCATGCATTAGGCATAAATCCATATCCAAATGAATCAAGCATAAATGGAACCATCAATTTAAACAAGATTGTTTGTGTTTTTGGTGATAGTCCGGTTATTGTTGTATGTTCAACGGTTGATTCAATTCTTGATACTTGTTGACGACGTTCTGAATTGAACGAATTAATGGTTGTAGCTTCTGAATCTAATGTTGTATCATTAATCGAATCATATGAAATCTGTCTCTGTATATTTTTATAATCTGGAATATACGATGGTTCAACTTTATAAGAAATAAATAATAATGAAATGAATTTCAGAGTTGATGTGAAAACTAAAACATAGAACGTATATCCATATGCAATTTTAATTGAAACATTTAAATTTTTAATAAAATAATTAATCAAAATACCAGCAAGAAAGGATCCCATTGAGCCACCAATTGATCCTAGTATATTGTGAATTGCATAAATTTCAGGTCTATGATTAGGTGGTGTTAAATTAGCCAATACGGTTTCTTCGATAGTTTTAAATGGTCCTGTATCGTTACCAGATGGTGAGATGACTCCAATAATAGCTGCAAATAATAAATATTGATAATTTGATGTACCCGTCGCAAATATCAAACTTGCAATAATCATCAACATACTACCCAACAACATTATAAGTTTATTTCCTATTTTGTTCGCATTCCATGTCAGAAAGTAAGAAATTATTGAATCTCCAATCATCGTTAACGACATAAATATACCAATTTTAAATTCAGATATATCCAGCTCCTTCAAATATAAGGTTAAAATTTGATTTGTCAGTCCAAATGAGATCATTCGTATGAATACAGAAAACCAAAGTAATCGGATATCTCTGGATGATTGTTTCAACGAATGTAAAATATGAGTTGTCATGGCTGACTATTGATTATTAAGTCTGACTGTTATAAACAAACAGAAAACTCTCTTTATCCTGAAACCTTCAGATCTACAATTTTTGAAATTGTTGGTACTGTTTTTGGTTTCTATTTTGGGAAAAGTAAAGAAAGTGAAAATTTAAGCTTTAATAAAGTTTTTTTTGCGGGAGAGCGAGAAACAAAGATTCATGCGGATTTTAGTTTTTAATTTTCAAACATTCTTTTACAATCAAAAAAAATAACTTGTGGACGGCTTGGTTAAGATTCAAACAAGATAGAAAACTGATCATCATCTAGAAACATAGTCACCAGAACGACACAAGTTTATAGAATCCTATAGAACCCTAAAATTTTTTAAATTGCTAACATATTCTTCTTTCCAGCATTTATCATAAAATCAATCAAGATTTTGTCCGCTTTTAATGTTTTTATTTTGTTTTTAAAAGTCCAAAATAATTATTAAATCTATAAATCCAAACACAACAAATTTCATTAAATAATCAACTTAACTGACATTAATCATGTCTCAATATCAGAAAACCCATATACAAGATTTCAATCAGTATCCGGAATATCAAGATAACCAAATTAGCACGAGTAGAGATAATTCAATCAATGATGATATCAATGCATCTTCAAATACCAAAAAATCTAAAAAATGTAAGAAAATCGCTTGTACTGAATGTCGACAACAAAAGGCAAAATGTGATGCATCTGAGAAAACACCAGGTCCATGCACACGGTGTTTGAAAAGGAAGATTCCTTGCAGATTAGATGGTGATTTTAAACGAACTTTCAAAAGAGCCAAAATTGACGAATTGGTTAAAGAATATGAGATCATAAAATCGAGGTTGCAATCGCACCCTGATTTGATTATAGGTAATGACCCTAGTACAAAGCAGAAACCAGCAACTTCAAACCAATTACAATATTCGCCAAAAATTCAATCAATTCAACTTCAGCAACAGCGTATAACAAACTTTAGTAATTTACAAAATTTCAATTCAGATGATCCAACGTCAAATAATTTTAGTAATTCAAATAGCTTATCACCATTGCCAGATCCAAATATTTTTCATCCGACTAACGAAACATCTCGTACTCAAAGGCCATCTATACCCTACACGTCATCATTCAAATCGCACAGTCCATTATCAAATGTCAGTAAATCCCAATATTCTTCACCACCCATTGTTTTAAACAAAACAAATTCTCCCTTAAACCCCAATTCTGATTCAAACTTTAATACGAATAGTTTTATACAATCCCAAACTCCTTCAAGTGGCATAACACCGAATCCACCTTCTTCATTTCCAAATTCAAATTCTTTGAATAATAATAATAGCATGTACAACTTGACCACTTTGATTTCTGCCGCAAGTGCGTCTGCTTTGGACCAGTTAGAAAATAACATCAAAGATAAAACTGATAGTGGTAATAATATGAGTGGTAGTAGTAGTACAGTAATTAGTAACAATATCAAAGGTGAGAATATAACAAATATTGATCAAGCAAATGACTTTTCAACTTGGAAGATAGTGCACAGAGCAGTTAGAAAACCTGAAATTAATCAATCTTTACTTAAATGCTCTCCAAAATCACTAGGTGAAGTTACTTTAACAGAGGAACAAATTTATATACTATATTCAACATTTTTAACACATTACCACCCATTATTGCCAGTTATTGATATCAATAAGAATGCCGAATTAATTTATAGGTTATGCCCTGCATTATTTTGGACAATTATGTTTACAGCTTTAAGAGGTCAACATTCATTAGCACCCACAATTTCAGAATCTGAATGTCACTCACTATATTTTTCTTTATCACCTATTTTGAAATCCGTTCTAGCAGAGATTACAATTTCTCCAATAACACGATATGCACCATCAGAAGTGGATGAACCAATTTTGAACGCATCGAGTGTTTATTCAGTTCAAGCGTTTTTGCTTTATACCTTTTGGCCACCCTTAACATCATCGTTAAGTGCAGATTCTAGTTGGAATACAATTGGAATTGCATTCTATCAAGCAATTAGAATTGGTTTACATACACCCGGTTTAACATCAGATAGATTAAAATTAACAAACCAAGATCTATTAAATGAACAAATTAGAACTTGGATTGCGTGCAATATTGTATCGCAGACCATTGCGTCGGTTTTTGGATTTCCTGGATTTTTTCAACCGTATGGTTCTTTATCGTTAGCATTATCTCTAAAAGGTGCTTCTACACCTCATTGCTTAAGACAAATGTTAGAGATTCAAACATTTGAAGAACAAGTTGAAAAAACGTTAAACAACAACTCATTTGATCCATTGAGATTTAATCAAGCATCTGAAAGATTACCAATGATTCAATTATTAGAAAATGAACTAAATCAATTAGAATTAAGATTATGCTTAAACAATGAATTTCCAATCGACGATTTTAGAGTTTTATCATTATACACATCACGATTGCATTTATTAAGTTACTATTTTGTAGATTTGGATGAAAATTCAATAGTTGCAAGCTTCGAATTAAAAAGAGGATTTATTAAAACTTTTAATGCTGCGTTGGCCATAATTCAACATTGTAAAGATTCACAGACCAGAAATCCTTTATTTCTTAATAATTTACCAAGCTCATATATTTTAACAATTTGGCAGGCATCTGTTGTCATAGCAAGATTAATTAATTCATCATATAAGGCAATACTAGATTTCGATATTGGTAAATCACTATATCAAGAAGCAATTGATTTAGTTATGAAAGCTTCTGTGGTCAAACATGATTTACCATATAGATCATGTGGTATAATGAAGTCTACTTGGAACTTGTTTAGAACTCTAGATCAAACAGAGAACGAAAAATTAAAAGTCACTGTCAAATCAAGAATGTCTGTTAATATTTTCTTTGATACTTTATGGATTTTACGAGAAAAATGTGGTATGATTAAATTAAAGCCTAGTAATGAGAAAAGTAATAGTGTGAGTGAAAGTAATGAGTCTGATAGTGACATTGGAGAAATTGTCAATGTTCATGGAAATGAAACCAAAGATGATAATTCAATTAAGAACAAAGAACCCAATGGCATCAACCTGAAAATAGCCAAAGATATTAATCCTCAAGATAAAGAATCAAGAGCTTCAAGTAAAGATAGCATGGCGTCAAGCAGGAAAAAATCTAATTATCATCCAGAATCTGCAGCCAGAAGAATTATTAATACAATCCCATTAGATCCACAACCGATTGGATTGGTTGAAACTCCACATGATAGTAATAGTAGCAGTAAACAAGGATCACCATATTTACTAAATTACAAATCACCTACAAATACAAATTGTACAGCTGCATCAATTAAAAAGATTATTACGCCCCAAAGTTTAGCTAATGCTTCAACCTCTCATTACCATAGTTCCCCAGAAAGTAGAAACAATAGTTCAACAACTAATAATAATCCATTAGATGTTGGGAAGAATGAATTATCAACTCCACCAAAATTCCAGCCTTCACTTGACTTAAATATGAGTGCATCAAACAAAACCCAAAACAACAAAGAATCGCCATCTACACTTATGAGCGCAGACAGTGTCAATGTACCATTAGTTACAAATATAATGAATGAAACAATTCAAAATCAATCCAGTGTTTGGGATATTGGAAATGAACTTGACTCCGACATGCTTTTTAAAGACATCGAGTCGGTGATGAACGAATTTGGATTTCATGCCAATTTTTAGACTACAACTCTGTATAATTTACTAACTATAATCGATATTTAATATTTAATAACTAATTTTGTAAAGACAAACAATACAAACTATGCGATTGACCACTAACTGAATCTATATGTTTTGTTAAGTATCTCTGTAGGACATTTTTGTACATCTGTGCACCACATAGGTCTTTGAAATTTCCTGAAATTTTTCACTTTTTTTTTCGAGTGAGAGTAATTTAATTGAAAGAAAACCTAAAGGAAAGCTGATTAGGGGGTAAATTAGATACAGGTTTTTATACCAAAAATAATCAGCAATCCGTTTATATTATGCCCGTTGAACTTCAAGACGCAGTTCCAGATATTGTCATTGGTGGAGATCAACCAATCGATGAGCATGAAAATGAATATGAAAGTGAAAATGAGCTAGACAACATTGATGACGTTAAAGCTGAAAAGAAAGTTAGTTTTGCTGAATTAGATGATGAAAATGCTGAATCTGAAGAAGAACTCAGAAAAAGAGAATTTGAAGAAGGTGGTGGATTACCAGAACAAACGGAAAATCCAGATATTTCAAGTTTAACACCAATTTCACCTGAAATTATTAATAGACAAGCAACTATTAATATTGGTACCATTGGTCATGTTGCGCACGGTAAATCCACTGTTGTTAGAGCAATTTCCGGTGTTCAAACCGTTAGATTCAAGAATGAATTAGAAAGAAATATTACCATTAAATTAGGTTATGCAAATGCAAAGATTTATAAATGTGATAATACAGAATGTCCTGAACCTGATTGTTACCGTTCCTTCAAGAGTGACAAAGAAATTCATCCAAAATGTCAACGTGAAGGTTGTACAGGTAGATACAATTTAATTAGACATGTCTCTTTCGTCGATTGTCCAGGTCACGATATTTTAATGAGTACTATGTTGTCAGGTGCAGCTGTTATGGATGCCGCATTATTATTAATTGCCGGTAACGAACCATGTCCACAACCTCAAACTTCTGAACATTTGGCTGCTATTGAAATTATGAAGTTAAAACATGTTGTTATTTTACAAAATAAAGTCGATTTAATGAAGAAGGAAGCAGCCCTCGATCATGAAAAATCTATTCTAAAATTCATTAAAGGTACTATTGCTGATGGTGCTCCAATTATTCCAATTTCTGCACAATTGAAATATAATATTGATGCTGTTAATATGTGTATGGTTAATTCCATTCCTATCCCAATAAGAGATTTCTCTGCACAACCAAGATTAATGGTTATCAGATCTTTCGATGTTAATAAACCAGGTGCAGAAATTCAAGATTTAAAGGGTGGTGTTGCTGGTGGTTCTATTTTAACAGGTGTTTTCAGAATTGGTGCTGAAATTGAAATTAGACCAGGTATTGTTACAAAGGATGATAATGGTAAAATTCAATGTAAATCTATTTTTTCAAGCATTATTTCCCTTTTTGCTGAAAATAACGACTTAAAGTTTGCTGTTCCAGGTGGTTTAATTGGTGTTGGTACCAAGGTTGATCCAACCCTTTGTAGAGCTGATAGACTTGTTGGTCAAGTCGTTGGTGCAAAGGGCAACCTACCTTCAGTATTTACTGATATTGAAGTTAACTATTTCTTATTAAGAAGATTATTGGGTGTTAAAACTGATGATCAAAAGAAGGTTAAGGTTAGAAACTTGGAAGTTGATGACGTGTTGATGGTCAATATTGGTTCTACAGCAACTGGTGCTAGAGTGGTGGCAGTTAAGGCAGATATGGCTAGATTAACTTTAACTTCTCCTGCATGTACAGAAATTAACGAAAAGATTGCATTGTCAAGACGTATTGATAAGCATTTTAGATTGATTGGTTGGGCAACAATTAAGAAGGGTACTACTATTGATCCTATTAATTGAATTAAAAAATAAACTATTTTCAGTTGATTAGTTAATTAATTAGTAAAAAATTTGAAAAAAAAAATCAAATTCACTGATGATATCTTTATAAATTTTAATATGGATGGTTCATTTTTTGTTTGTTCTCTTTATAGGATAGAGAGCAATGTATATTTAGTTAAAATTTTTTTCTTGATATAAAGTAATCCTTGTTTTCAAGCATTTTTGTTACAATTTCCTGCTACAGCTAAACTCCAAAACGTAAGATCCTCGTGTTCTTTTTCTGTATCGACTTATGGATATCCCATTTTTTGATCATGTTATTAGAAGTTATTATTAGTACACACTTTTTCAAAACTAGAAACTTTATATCTGTAAAGAATAATTTTCTTTATATTGTTTGGATGCTAAGAATTTACTATAGGAATCAGTTTCCATCATTCTATAAACTTTCCTTTTGATTTCCTCGTAAAAGATAGAAATATCATCCAAAAATTTCAATTTTGGACCAAAAATGATATCTGTCGGTGAAATTGGTGCAATTTCTGTTTCTCTTAAATGTTTCAAATTCAATGCCAAATTTGGTTGACTTTTGACAAGTTTAATAGTTGACTCATCTTCTAAAACAGGTGTAGTTTTACTATCTAAAGAAATTTCAGAATGAAGCAATTCAATATTATGTAGACTATCACAAGGACTGTCATCACCACTTGCACCAGAAGCATCACCATCATGATTACCGCTATCACCATCATCATTATTATCATCATTAACATTTGAAGTAACAATATTTAATCGTTCTCTTAAGTCAGAAATATTCATTATACTAGTATCAAAATTAACTTCAGACTCAATATAATCTTGTACTTGAAAACGTAATTTAGAATCAATATTAACCTCATTTGGTGCATCGTGTGAAATGTACATTGTAAAAATAGTATACACTTTTGATAAACAATACTCCGATAATTTATTAATTGCTGTATAAATTGTTAGTTTTTTGCGTTTCAGAACATTTGATTTTGGTTCATTAAATACTGCATCATTTTTAATTTCTTCTAAATATTTTTGCTTCTCTCTATTTTTCAAAGAAACCATTTTCTTTAATATTTTCATTTTTTTCTGAAAATCAACTATATCATCAAGGACATCAAGATTTTCAACGCACATATTATCAATCATAAAATCTCTAAATAAATATTTCAATCCAGGATCTCCTAGAATGTTAGTCAATGTAAAAACTTTGTCATTTGATAAGTCAGCATCCGTCGAACTTGAAAAAGTACGTTTGCTGACAGATTCTGGTAATGTATTCCATTTAAGTAATTGTTTTCCTGCTTCGGTTAATACATACAGTGAATCTTTTGATGCAACAAAAACTAAATTATTTGAAGTTTTGCAAGTTATCAATCCTGATTTCAAGAAAATTTTAGCAATTTTCAAAGCATCCTTGATGTAGATCAAATCTGTACAATCCATTAAATACTGGATCAATGCTTTTCCAGTGAAACAATCATCAATAACAATATCTAGATCATCAACTTTAACACATTTTTGTCTAAAAAACCGCAAACCTTTATTTGAAACATAATATTGGATATGTGAATCAGAGTCGGGGTTTGTGAAAAATCTATGATAAAATGGTGAATTTAAAAATTTTGTGTTTGATAAGGAAGAAGCATTTGTATTTGCTGTATTTTTCGGTACTATTTCCTCTTCATCGCTTGAAGGCTCCATTTGTCTCCGCCTTAAATACGCCGAAAATGCCTCACAATTTTCTAAAGGATTTCCTTCATTATTTGTACCATAAATTTGAGGATTCATTGATTTTGATTTTGCAGTTAGTTTAGATCCAAGATCTAGGATCGGCTCAGCATCATTTTTTGAGGACCAAATATTTTCCTTGGGTCCCATTAAACGTATAAATAATAATTTATTTGAGTTTTCAGTGTGGATAATGTCATCAGTTCTAAAATGTCTATCAAACATCATTAATTGCATTGAATTGAAATTCGACTTCAAAATTGGTGGCAACTCTAAATCTTTAACATTAACTATTCCTAATTTTGAACAAAATTGGTGTAAAATTGCAACACCCTTTGGGGTTGGTTGTAAAACTGTTAAATTTTTAACAATATTTTTAAGAGTTTTATCACTTGGACAATGGAGCAATTTTGCTGTGTAAAAAATTTGCAATAACTCCATGGCAAATTTTGATTTAATTTTGTATGAAAAGATAGTTAATGTTGTATTATATTGAAGATCTATATGCAAGTCAGCCATCACATCAATAGCGTGTTTAACAGTAAATGAATATTTATATTCTTTCTTAAAATTAAATTTCAACAGTGAAGAAGACTGCCTTTTTGATCCAGCATTTAAATTCAAACTAAAAAGTAAAGTTGAAAAAATATTCTTTAAATCCTGATGATATATCTGACCATTTGGGGTTCTACTCATAGAATTTAAAGAAACTTGATTGTTGAGTTTCTGTTTAGCATTCATGGTAGAATAAAGTGTTTATCAAAGGAAGCAAGCCAAATGATAACAGCATGTAGTAAACAGGGTCTCCATTTTGGCAACAAAAAAAGGCAACTGTCTTTTCTATAACGGCATGTCATTATCAAGGTACCATTTCATCTCTTACAACGTTCAATCAATAATCTGAAACACAAATTGTCAGGAAAAGAAAACAACGCTTTTTTGGCAACTATTTCCTTCCTAAAACGGAAGTCGCTGTGTTTCATGTTTTGTGTCTTTTCGTTTCATGTTTTGTCTATAATTTTGCAGAAAACGAAGCCATCTTTATTAAGAACTTTAGGAGTTTGTAATTTATAAAGTGTAGAAGGGTAAAGGGGTGATGTACTTACAGGAAAAGGAAGCAAAAAAAGAGAACACGGGAAAGATGCGCATCTCTATTTTGGCTAGGAGATAAAATGTATAAGAACAAACAATTTCACAATATTAATCAGGGCAATAATAAAAACCAAACGTTCGGCTAATGTCATACATTCGTCTCATAATTAACTCAAAGGTTCTTCTTCATATTTTCGATGTTGATCATGTGTCTAGCCATCATTCTTGCTCTTAATTCAGCAAAGTTCCCTGGCTTACCAACGTTACTGTATTCAATTTCTTCAGATCTGATAATGGAACCAACACTCATAAACATACCAAAAAATGCACCTGAGCCAAGGATATATTGACCCAATGTATTAACAACACCATTTGGTGCACCTTGTTTCAAGATTGCGTAACCACCAAAAACTAAACCGGAAACAGCACCAACGGTACTCTATAATAAATGCAAATAAAAATAAACAAAATGTTAGTATTTAGTTTACTAATAATGTAAAATGTAAGAACACAGGTATGAAGTTAAATGTAGGTTGTGAAATGGAAACGGCAATAAACTATAAATTTAAATCAAATAAGTTTCTTAATGTAGAAATATACTTACACCCATGAGGAAACCCATCTTTAACTTGTCAAAAACTGACTGCTGTTGGTATTGAACTTGAACTTGTTGAACTGGAGGCATGTTGCGTCTTCGGTGTGTGTGTCTTTCAAAGTATCCGATGAGATGAGGACCGAACATGAAATGGACAAAAACCAACTCAAAAACTTCACCGTTTGTTCGCACGTTGAGGATTCTTTGTGATGTTTGCACAATGTTTATACTTTATATAAATGCTAAATATATAAATAAATCTACACATTCCATCCAGTCCAATTCATATTTTGATTTTGCATCGGATGGCTTTGCTGTTGTTGCTGTTGCTGTTGCTGTTGCTGTTGTTGTTGTTGTTGTGATGGCCACCCACCACCCGTCTGTTGATTCATGTATCCTTGGTTTGAATACTGTGGTATACCGGACTGTTGTCCATACATTCCAGATGACGTAATTGCTCCATTGTAATTTTGTAATCCCTGTACGCCCATACCATTAGTATTATTCATATTTGACATCTGGGTCAGCTGGTTAAGCTGATTAATTTGGTTGACATTGTTTAATCCATTCATATTATTCATTTGATTCACGTTCATATTCATATTATGATTTTGCATGTTTTGTAGGTTAATATTGTTCATGTTTGACATATTATATTGATTATAGTTACTTGGACTAGAACTTGGGTTGTTGCCAATTTCGTCAGAAATGGATAAATACTGTTTCTTTTGCTTATCGTTTAATTTAGGTTTCGGTGGTAACGCAGGATTGGCATTATTGGCACTTGGTAATGGAATAGGCGAAGGTGATAATACTTTCCTAGATCGCGGTGGGACAGGGGGTGGTGATGTAGAACTTGATGCTCTCGACCTCGGTGGTGGTGGCGGTGGTTGTAACATACCGTTATTATTGGTATTGGTTTTGTTATTTGCAAGTGCGTACATTGATTGTGGATGTGGAACAAATCCAAAATAATCTTTATTTGTATCTGACGTTGCTGCTGTTACTTCTGAATATTCCAGTTTTGGTTGCATTGGTGAAACTGCCTGTTGTTGGTATGTTGAAGATGGTTGTTGATATGTTGATGGTGGTTGCTGTTGTTTTTGCTGCTGTTGCTGCTGCTGTTGCTGCTGCTGTTGTTGCAGATACAAAGGTGTAAAATCAACAGCAGTTGTCGGCGCAGCGCCAAATAAACTTTGAATACTTCCATTATTATCGTTTGCATCAATTGACGATGATAAATTGGTTGCTGCCAATGATGAAATGTCATTAAACGTATTACTTTGACTGTTAAAATTAAATGTTTGTTCAAATTGTTGCATGAAATGTTCTTTCATAGACTTTGATGCACTTCCCGTTAGATCCGCTTTCAAGGCTTGTAACTCATCACCAGTATTATTTTGAGATGCCTTTTGCGTAATGTTTTTGAATGTATCAATATTAACATCTTTTAATTCTTCTTCTTCGTTTTCAGTCGGCTTAAAAATAGTAGGTTGCTGTAATGTTTGTAATTGTTCGGTGTTTTTACTACTTGTTGTTTCAACGCCTCTTAATTTATTTAACAATTGATCCATTGGTAACGAAAAATCTAAAACATGCTGTTGGGAAGAATCAGTGATAGCTGCGGCACTTGGTTGTGCTGGTTCATTAATTATAGGCGACGAAGAAAAACTTAAAACTTCGGAAAACTTAACCTTTTTGTTTGAGTTCTTTGAACTCCTAGGTTCTAATGATGGCCTTTCACCAGTCAATAAAAACTCTGTAAACGAATCAATATCTAATTTCTTTTTTGGAGCATTTGGATCTTCAACTTTGGTAGTCACAATTGCTGAATCACTTGATCCTCCCTTCCTTTTACGTGATAAAATCGGTGTTGGATTCGGAATAGGTGCTGGTACTCTAACTAATGATCTCGTTAACGCTTTACCATAAAGCGCATGCGCTAACAACCTCATTAAAGCAAAAAATTGCCCGATATTTAACGAACTTGCCCATTTAGCAAATGATGATTTCATTCTATTTTTGATGGTTTCAGGAATTTTGAAGTTGTGTAAAAATAAAAATACGTCATCGATTGTAACAATTTTCGTTGAAGATTTCCTGTCTTGAATATTTTCATACCATCTCAGATATGTTTTTAATTCTTTTGGGGACATGTCGTTAATCGTTAAGGATAATGGGATTGAATTGTCATTGTCTGCTATAAGGGTATCAGTACTACTTGCATGTGTTTGGTTTTCCGAAATTTGATGTAATTTAATAATGGGCGTACTTGAATTACCTTCAAGAGTTTTCATAGCATCAAGTGTATCTACACTATGTGATCTTGGAATTTTGTTAATTTTCATCGAATTAAAAGCGGTAGTTAATTTTGTGTCAGAACCTCCAATATCTTGGAATTTCACCCCATTAATGTTTGTACCTGATGGATGTGAAAAATTGTTATTAGGAGTGACAATAGTAGTGTTTGAATTATTTTGTGAAGTTGATAATTGTTGATTAAAAAAATCATCAAAATGATCGGTATTACTTTGTGCTGCATCATTATTTGGTGAATGCATCCCTGGAATTGTATTCCAATCAAAATTGGTTGACATCTTGTGTTGCTTTATTTAAGTTTTTTAGTTTTAATGATGAATTATTTGATATAAATTTTATGAATTTCTATTTCTCTGACGTTTTATTTAATATGTTTATCTTGCTATGATCTTTAAAGCACGAGTTTTTGGGGAGTAACTTATCTCAGAACAAAAATGATGTATTTGTTAGCGCTAACTATCCAAGCTTTCCGTTTCTTTCTAACCTAAAATCTTCAAATCTCCAGTAAATATGTACCAGACTAAAATGTAATGCCCAACTGGTGTGGTTAGCTTCAAAAGACGTTCAATTGTTATTCAATTAATTCTTTAAAAAAACACTTTAAAGTCCTTCCATCTGTATCTGAAGTGTAGAAACCGGATACGGTACGATTTGAATTTTCGGGCGAGCACAAAAAAAAACAGAATCCAATCCACGACCGAGCGAATTGTCGCATTTGCAACATGAACTGTTACAGTTTTATTAGTTAATGTACACATAGAGTTTTATATACAGGGGAAAAGAAAACTACAGGTTTTGTTGAATTTCCAACAGTTCACTTTCAGATAAGTGTGAATGATGGTGTGTATGGGGCGATGATGGGGAAGTTGGGATATTTTCAATCCTTTTTGATTTGGTTGTTCGATACGTGGGATTTCTAGCTGATGTATTCTTTGTTTTTTTGGCCTCTTTAGTTACAGTTTCAATAATGTTATCAGCAAGATATTCTAAATAAATATCATTGGATAAAGACTTGGATGATTCTTTTTCCATTGGACCTTTGTTATTAGTCTTTGATGCTAATAAATTTTTAGATTGTCTGTTTGTTTCACTTAATCCTACTATTTCATCCCATTTTTGATCTAATAACATTCCACTATCTAATAACTCAGATGAACTATTTGACATATCAAAAAAACCATCACAAATGACTTTATCGTTTTTGGAATCAGCACTTTTCAAGTGTTTTTCAAAATTTTTAAGTTTTGAATGATCGACAGATGAAAAAAATAGTTTCTTCTTTCTTTTGAATTCGTCTTCAGTTTTTGAAATTTGAAGTTGAATCCAGTTCAGCTTGGTTGATGCATCTAGTCGCTTATCTAATTCTTCTATCGGCCTTTGAGAATCGAAAGCTTTTTGGGTATCATTGATCAAGGCTAAGTTATCATCTAAGCTATTTAACATTTCTTGAATCTCATTCATTTTTAGCAATCCATAAATATCAAGCGATTCACCATGCGGAATTGGATGTGGATTCGACGGTGTAATGCAATCAAAGTCTACTTCTTTACGCAACACAAAATCAATGTCAACGCATGAAAAAAATGCACAACTTTGTGGAATATTTTCAATGCCTAACTGGTATGAGAACATGCCTCTAGTCCATAAATTTGCAATTTGTAATAACATGGCACACTTATACTTGTCTTCTGTCTTCGTCATATATCTAACTTCATCGTGAACCGTAATAGCCAATCTTGCATCAACGCCATAAATGTTACACAAATATTCCATTGAAACTAATAATAAATGTAAGTAATCAACACCCGATGATTGAATTGCCCAATTAATACGTGATGGTAAAAATGATTTCGAATTCAAATTAGTTCTATTTAATGCAGCAGTAATACCAGCACCTAAAACAGGAGTCTTTGGATCGTCCTGTTCTGCAATACTCTCTAGCCTATTGAACACAACACTTTCAGAACCACCAAACCAAATTTTCATCTTCTCGTCAGTATCTGGAATTTTAGCAACACTTGTTTTGCCTTTAGTCTCGGCATATAATTGTTTTGCAACTTCATCTGCTTTTTGATCTGTTATAGAGGGATTAAATTTTTTCAATAACGAAGTTGCGAATTTAACACCAGCACCGTAAATCCTACCATAATTAAAAACTTTGGCTTCATTACGTGAAATACCTAAAATTTTAGCAGTTTTCGAATGTAAATCTGTACCAGCATTCTTTGTACCTTCAAGAGTCATCCAACCCAATGCCGTACCACCATGTAATCTAAAAACAGAATCACCAACTAATGATGCAATCCAAAGCTCTTCACTGTCCACATCAGCACCAACAAAGCAATAACCTGGGGGTGCTTGAACTAATGATTTAAGTTCTGAACCTAAACGTGTTTTTTTAGCATTCGAAGCGGTTAACCAAGTTTTTTCAACGGCTCGCCGTGTAATCGTCCCCATTGGAACAATTTGTGGAATGATAAAACCTACTTCTTTATTCCCCTTCTTAACAACATTTTCAGGTTTCAAATCTGATTCATAAATAACAAATTGACTCATAATACGTTCTCTGGAGGAAACCCAATAACTATTGGTAACATTTGTTTCAAATGCCTCTTTTGCTAATTTATGCGTCGATGATAAAACCCCTTCTTCGTAATACCTTAAAAATGGTTTGGAAATAAGTGATGTAACTCTAGCATCAGCTCCATTTTCATGTGGTATCTTAAATAAAACTTTATTGCTTGAAATCAGATTTTTAAGACTAGCTCTAACAATTGGATCCTTTTCTATAAAGTTTGGTTTTTCTTCGCCATCATCAGACACTGGTTCTTCTCTTTCAACAATTGTTTTTTTTACTCTTGACGTTTTGGTTTCAT